>WEIU01016037.1:156889-191693 GCA_013389925.1 Aegithalos caudatus | reverse complement strand
CATTTACCAGAAGTGTGTGAATATAGGTTCAGTACTTTTTTTACATGATGTATTCTTTCTCAAACTGTAACTAATTCAGCATGTCCTGCTGAACAGGAGTCAGACTGCAAGATCACTGGAATCTCTTCTGGCCTTGTAATGAATGAATGTATGGTTTCATGCCAGGAATATGCTATTAATTTGGACTACTTCTCTGAGCATCCTTTGTCTCTTTACCTGACTAAAACTGTGACAATTTTTCTTTACTCTCTAAGACCAGGAAAACATCATCAGGACTGTAGAGTAATAATCAATATGGATGTGTATTATTACACTTTCCCCTTGGCAGGCTATATCAAATTCATTGAAGAGGTTTAAAATTATTCCCAAATAGTTCCCTAATAATTTATGAAAATTACTTCCTTGGAAAGTGCTGCTTTAAGCAGGGAAAAAAGCCCTACACCATTGGAAGGTCAATGCTATGAAAACAGCATCAATTTTCTTGGTAAATTGATAGTTCAGAAGTAATTTGGTGTGAGTCTTCAATTCTGACAGTACATGTGACTTTGGCTAGATGCCTGGATATAGGCAGGGAGTAAACACAAAGTGGTGGAAATGATCTTGATGTTCTGTGTGCTAAGACAAATAATAGTAGCACTTAAATATGGCTGCTAAAGCTATCTGTAATAAAAGTACAAGACAGAAATAAACCCCACAAAAACCAAAACAGCAGCCCCTAAACTGAAAAATCATTGATCATTGTGGGCTGCAGTAAATTGACTGGTATTAAATTTTCCTGGAATGGGGTGCCAGGGATTAAAACAAATAATTCTACAATTAGTTAGGCCTTCTTTGTTTGAAGGGATTGCCAACCATACAGAAGGATTAGAAAAGGTCTTAGGATACACACAAAATTTGTATTTGCCTCAAATACAAGTATCAAATGCATGTGAAAAGACTGAAGAAAGACAGGAGAGCAAGTGTGAAGTTAGATCCTTGTAACTATTTTTCTTCACCTTATTATCTCAGTAGTCTTGAGTTGGCTGTCAGGTAAAAACCTGGTAAAAATAATGCAGATATACAGTAGTTGGTGCACAGGGAGACATGAAAACAAATATTAGAAAGTGTGCAAAAAGCCTCCTTAAAAGCTTTTCTGTCTCCTGAGGTTTTAAGAACAGAATCAATTCAAATGCCTCTGCACTCTGTAAACATAGGAGAAAATAGTGGGAAATAGTTACATCTAATGGTTTTTGGTGTTGTACATCAAGTTAGTGTGTTTTAAAAGCCTGATGGCAAATTTCAGAGATTTTAGAACAGTGCCTGTGGTTTTCTGGGTGACTGAATTTAGGACTTTTTTAGTACAATTTATAAGAATTACCCACTGACTTTGGCGGAACCACAGTTTGGGTTTTTTGTTCTTTTTGTTTTTAAGGAAAGAAAGGACAAAGACTGTGTTCACTTATGTTCTACATTTTCTCTTTAAATGCTGTAAAAATGTTGGTTTAATTTCTGTATCTGGTCCCATCAGGGAAATGCATTTCCTAATAAGCATAGACTCTTGTTTTCTTACCTCGGCGGAGCTGATTTTGGGGGTAACAGCATTTTTACGTTATTGTCATTTTCTAGCTTTGAATGAAATCATTATTTCATTGCTTTGGACAGATTGTCAGACTTTTTTGTACAGTCCACAATATCACTTTTTCCCTATGTGACTTCAATGACTTTCCCCTCACACAGCAGCATATACCTCTATAGCTTTTCATATGCATTTAAAATGAAGACACCATGGAAATCTGTCAGCATGTACTAGAAGAAGGGGGATACAATGCTACAGAGACTTCAACTCTGCTTATTACAGTAGAAATCTGCATCTGTAGGAAGTAGGTCCACACATTCGTTTGACAAGCAAAGGCTACTTTCAGAATCTGACCAAAATATGTGTGAAAAATACTCAAATGAGAATTTTGAGTTTTCTGTTGGTCCAGTAAGGGTTGCCAAATCCTACATTAATATGTGTTTTCATACTCTATCCTACAAAGCCTCAAGCTTAATTTTATGATGTTGAAAATCTTTGAAAAGCCTTGAAAAAATTATTGGAATCCTTTAATTTATATCTAGGAGTACTTAATATACAGGGCTTGCAACGCTCACAATAATTTACCCTTCTTCCCACTTGAATGAATCTATGCAATTTTCTTCAATTCTTGATATAACCTCAGTAGACAAGCTCAGTGATCTTTCCCTCTAAAGGGATCTTGCTAGCCTAGAGTTCATAAAACTTGAGAAACACAGATTGCTTCAAATTATGTCCTTATTAACATTAACAGTCATTTTGGGGTGATACAATTGGGTCTCTAAATTCCTTTCAATACATCTGGAATGAATTATTAGCATGCGTGAGTTGTTATTAACTTACTTTGCAATGTTTTCCTCTCTTATTTCTTTGCAGCTTTTTAATTCCTTGGTGGCTGCTTCTGCCTAGAAATTCTACTTCACACACTACAATTCATATATCTGTAAAGAAATGTTGCATCCACTTCATGCAATTGAAAGGGTATATGATTCTTGGGTCTCTATTTTTTCTGTTGATTTATCTAATTTTGATATCTGATTGAACCTTTCTTCTTGTGTATTCATTTCTTTTTAAAAACATCTTGCAGGTGCTTTTTTGTATAACTTATATTTGAACTTTCAAACATAAGACATTATATTCATTGACTCTTTTATACTCAATGGTATTTCTGCTTGCAAAGAATGTGTTGACACAGGTGCAATTTGCCTCACATACAGGAAGAATGAGATGATACTTTGCTCTTCCTTTATACCTATTTTTGCATGTGTCTAATGCATCTAGCTTGAAAAACAGATTTTTTTTTTTTCAAACAAGTATTTTTTTGATCTTCACAATATAAAAACAAGGAATGCTTAAAAAGAAATTGAAGTTGCAACTTATGTCTTCAATTTCAAAATTCATTGTTGATCAAACCTTCCTGTAGTTCTTATAGCAGCTTGTAAATGATGATCTCATTATAGGTAAGGTTGAAATATTTGTTGTCAGCCAGTGCATTTCTTTAAAAAGCACTGTACTTAGTAACTACTGTAATTATGCCAGGAGACATAAGAGAAGAGATTAGTGCAACAAGTGACCTAGCTTTAATAATGTCATAGGAATCTGTAATTGCAAAATTATCCACTGTGTTATAAATGTTCACTAACATAATATTCAGGTCACTCATCATTTGTAGCACTTCATGAAGTAAGCAATTATTTTTTTCCAGTGTACAGATACCAAGTCCATTAATTTAAGTCCCTCACTTGCAATCCTGAGAGCTGTATATTTAAGCATAGTAGAAAATCCCTTCAGCTGTGGCTGAAAAACATGTATTATAACAGACAGTGTTTGACTGCCAGGTTTCTAAATCTTGGCACTGGCCATACCTAGAAGGATTTAGGGGTCGAGTTTGAGTTAAGGACTCAAAACTGCATAAAAATGCCTGCAACCTACTCTAAAACAGATATTGACAATATGTCCCAGATTTCTGTCTTTGCAGATAGATTGTATGCATCAAAGTCCACCCATCCATCCATCCATCTGTCCACCCATCCATCCATCCATCCATCCATCCATCCATCCATCCATCCATCCATCCATCCATGTCAATCTATCTCACAGTATTTTAATATCTTCAAGACTTAGGTCAACTTCAAGACTTAGGTCAACTTGAAAATGAAAAAGAACCCTAAAACACAACAAACTGAACAAAAATGGAAATCTTGATCATAATCCGTGTGGATTTTTTTTCTGTCCTGTAAGAAATATTATTATTTAGAAGGATGAGGAACAGGTCTGGTTCTTTTGTTCTCTTAACTGCACCGAGCCATTGTCAGAATTAACAAAAAATCCCACATTCACCCTGTGAATAAATCAGCTCCAGTAGCAGCTTTCCTTTGAGTTCCCTGGTGTTTTCTGCCAGTGTCTATGTCTGGGGGAACCTGCTGGACAGACCCAAAAAAACAGTGCATGGTGCTTCTCCAGATCCAATAATGGCTTAGGTGTTATTATAACAGAACTTCCCAGGTATTCCCTTGCCTTTTTGCTGTTTGGTGTTTACCTTCATGTGCTGCTTGTTATTGTAATTTTCAGTCTTGAGAGCAGGGAATGTTAATAGACACATGAATTGAGCCAGGTACATTGTGAATCTTTCCTCTAGGTACCCTGTGAAGACAAGCAATAGCACCTGTATTGTGAAATCTCAAGTGCAAAAGGGCTTAAAAACCAAAATATGCTAGGTCTGAAAACTGGAGATGTTTCAAGGTTGTATTGCCCAAGTATTATTCTATTAAAAACCACATTCATTGTGAGAAGAGAATAATTATGTGCAAATCTTTTCCTTCTCCACCAACTACTACTATCTTACTAGATAAGGTGCAATTCCTCTTGCCCAATTGTAATTCCTCTTGCCACTTTATAATAGGTGTCTGGTCTAAGAAAGTCACTTAGACTCCCATCCCAGTACAGCTGAGAAAAGTTGAGATAGAGGAGAAACTTTAGAGAATAACTCATGTACCTTAGACATGTTGAAATAAATTGCTCCTGAAAACACATCTTTCTTTCAAGGAAATGTAATGGAAGCCTCAATTTCTCCTTATTGAGTCTGTATGGTCATCCTGCTGACACTGGGCTTAGAGTGGATGCCCAACTTTTCGAACAGCTGGTATATCCAATGAATACCACCTGTATTATCTTTAGCACAGAAATGCAGTATCCTTCATCATGCTTTTAGAGGTAGCATCATCCAGAAAGCAGGCTAGAAATATTGAATCTTACAAAGGAATCCTCTCTTGCCTTTCCTAAATAGCTACTTACAAAAATTTCAGCCATAAGTTTCAAAAATGTTTAAACAAATTATGAAATTTTCAATGATTTAAGTGAAAACAGGGTTTGACAAGGACTGAACTTTGCTGAAAACATAATTCATGATGTTCATACTGCACATCTGCTGGATTCTTTTGGAGACTGCAGAGGTGGTTTTTCAACCTTATCTGCTTACTTCTCGCTTCCTAAATCTCCTATGAGTTCTACCTAGTGGGATTTTCTAGGGGTGGGAAAATAACACATGTTGTCATACCAAATATAGGCTTAAGCTTTCCCCAGTATTGTTACCTGTTGAGAACCATAAGAAAGTTACCCTTCACTGAATTGTCAGGAAAAACAGCTTTAGAGGCATTACCTAGAACAGTGACTTGTCTTTTTTCAACCACAAAATACCAAAGGTATTTTCTTTACTAGCATTTCTAGGGTGTAATTTCCATGCTGCTGCTGCTTTTTCTTGCAACCTGGGCCTAATCTGCTTTGTGGTCATAGCTTCCAGATTATATCTCACTTCAATTGCCTCTTATTTTTATGGTTTATTTTGCAGGTTTTGTCATTGATAAGAAATTCAGGGAAGAGGTGACTTAATGGGAGCCTTTTGGTACCTGAAAGGGATCTACAGCAGAGCTGGAGAGGAATTTTTTACAAGGGTGTATAGGGACAGGACAAGTGGAAATAGCTTTGAACTGACAGAGAGTGGTTTTAGATTAGATATCTTAAGAAAGAAATCCTTTACTGGGAGTGTGGTGAGGCACTGGAACTGGTTGCCCAGGGAAGCTGTGGATGTCCCATCCCTGGAAGTGCTAAATTCCGGGTTGGGTGGGGTTTTGAGCAATATGGTCCGGTCAAAAGCACCCCTACCTGGGGAACTGGATGATCTCTAAGGTCCCTCCCAAGCCAAACCATACCATTCTATGACTCTATGATTTAGATATTTCAGCTAAGCTCTAAATTATTTTCCTACTTCTAATGCTATTCCTCTGTAATGATCAGTCACTAAAAGACTGCCACAGATCCCTTAATATCCAGAGTGGCTAGTTTTCTATATTCTAAGTGTAAATACTACATAGCTTAATTCAGACGATAACAAGTAAGAGGACATGCTATGTTCCAGTGAAATTATTTTATATAATTGTATGCTGCTGTTAAATTATATAAAATGAATAAATGAAATTTATTATATACTGATGAAGTGCTTTACCAAAAGGATTTCTGTAAATTAAGAAATTTCTGTGTTTTATATATTTAATGAATAGAGTGCAGAAAACTGATGTTACTACAATTCTCTATGTTTAACTTGTACAGATCTAGGGCAAATTAATTCCTGGTATAGTGCCATTAATTTAATGGGAGTTACATCAGAGATATGAACTCATTCAGTTATTGCTAACACCATCTGGAAATTGATAATGCCACAGCAATGTTTCACTTGCTGAAGACATGTTCATCCTTTTTGTTTAGTATGGGAAGACAGGGATTAAAAATTGAAGATCACTTTACCTTGCTCTATATCATCTTAAATTCCCTTGTAGGCTTTGTTATGTTTGGATGGCGAGATGTGAATTTAAATAATATTTAAATAAATGTAATAGTGCCATCAAGAAGAGACCAAGTAGGTCTCAAGAGGCAAAACATTTTCATGAATACAAACATAACCCTTTTTGCAGGGAGTGGATCTATAGAAGTGACGTTTCCTTTGGTGTGTGCAGATAGCTGTCTTGCCCTGTCCTTCCTGACACAAATTTGTATCTCTCCTTTAGTGCTGGCATGTTGGAACCTTACTCCTAGGACCAGAATAGATCTGTATCACGAAGTTCAGCTCAATTCTATCATGGCTTACAACTTTACAAAATGCTGCCAGAAATGTCAGAAACTTCATATTATCTTCTGTTTGTTTAGGAAATTGCGTTGTTTGTTCTCATTATTTTTATTGGCATTGTGCCCAGAAACGTATTTTTGAGTGATAAGAAACCCTTGTCTAATTTTGAAACTATGCTTTATCCTTGTGAAGACATGAAATGACAGCCTAAGCCATTTCCTTTCTTCCCAGCCTCCTCCAGAGCACAGACAGGAATTATGCTTGTAATGACTCTTGATTCTTGTTTTCTGTTCAGAAATGCACTGAGTATACCCAGGCCCAGCCATGTCAAAGCTCAGGTAGCTCAAGACCAAAGGCCCAGAAACAATATGAATATGAACAAAGCTATAACATACCCAGCATGGTATATGGAGATATTTGCATTCTGTGTGTTTATAACTGTGTAGCAGAAGCTCTGTGTTATACACAGTGATAACACACCAGTGCTGGTGAAAAAAAAAAAAAAAAAAAAAAATTTCAATGAACAGGACTAATTTAGGCTAATAATAGTACACCCTGGCTATAATGTGACATCTTTAAGACAGCATAGTAAGACACTTGGTGGAGGTGCAGAGTACAAGTCTGTGTGTTATCCCACCTGGAAAACGGACACCTGTGTGCTTTAATTCCCTCTCGCTCCTGTTTCCCATGCCAGGAGCGTTGCTGGTGGGGCAGCGTTCCCAGCACGGACAGCCCCCTGGGCTGGGGGAGCGGTGCCTGCGGCGGCCCAGGAGCCCTGGAGCGCGGCCGACAGCGCCGGCCTCATCCTCATCCTCGCCCGGGAACACCAGGCAGGGCCAGAACTGATGTTAAATGTAATGGCTTCGATGAAATACTCATGTCGAGGTGAGTTAGCAAGTGTTCACCATAAATTCACTGGTAGTGTAATTTCATAACTTTGCCTGAAGGTTCCTATCCTTAGGAGTTCAGTTTTTTGCCTATTATGCACTTGTTAGTAGTGTCTGGTTTGTATTTACAAAACCCACAGTATTTATCAAAACTGTTCACCTTTGAAAAGAAATGGAAATGTTGCTGTGTAGTCCACTGGAAGTTACCACCTAGCAAAATTTATAAACAGAATTTTTAATAATTATAGTTTATTTTTATTCAGATAGGACACAGTAAAAAAATTAAATATTTTCTTTTTTCAATTAATTTTTAATTTAAGTAAGTTGATTATGTAGCTATCGGATGCTAGGATGATGAAGTTAGATAGTCCCATAGATGTGTGTATTTATATAAAGAAGAGAATTCATGCAGCATAAACCAGATAATTTATCTTTGTTGCAGTCAGCTTGGTAGGCATGTTGCCTCTGGAATGCTAATAACCACCGATTTTTATGTAGTGAAAACGGAATACATTGTATTTAGAAAAACTCAGAAAGCAAATTTCTTTTCAAGGACAGTAAAAGCATTGAGATGTCTAAGGGGTCACTAATAGCATAAAACCACCCAAACTGATAAGCAAAAAAAAAACCCCTGCTAACCAAAACATCATCTTTAAAACTGAGTCCTTTAAAGTGATTATGAAAAATATCAATGGACCTGGTGAATCAGGAAAAGTGCATTTACATGTAAGGATGTAAAAATAAATCCAAAGGATAAAGGAGGGGGGAATTGAAGAGCAAATCTGAATTCTAAAACAGATCCTGGTAAGTATCTTCTCAGACTGTCAGTGCTGTGATCTTTTTATTTTATTTGCACTTAAAGAGATGCCAAAGAGGAAACTCTGTTCATCGCAGGGATCCTTGATATATGACTGACATAATATCACATTGTATAAACTAACAGCAGGCAGAAAGGTGATTTATGAGTCAGATCCCTTTCTACCACCCCAAATTCATTGCTGCTCTGCCTTAATTTCTTTGCCCCATTTCTGTAGCTTGTGATCCACAGACTTTTTCTTCTCTGTTTGCTGGTGGAGGGCCTATGCTGTAGGGACTCCTTATATTAAAGAAGCAATGCACTGTGGGGAGCCAGTTGCTGAGGCAATACTTTAACATGAGCTCTTCTCCTCACAGTAATTGTATTTTGTGGTAAGCATAGAAAAAAAATTACTCCTTTCTATGAGTTGATGTTGGGGAAGAAGCAAATTTGTCCCAGCTGCTTATCAGTTAGTAATCCTCATTGTCCTACACCTTCCCTTCTGAAAGACATGATCTACCTCCAGGGCTTTGACACGTCAAAAGTCAGCAGTCTCTGCTGACTGTTCACATGGTAGCATATGGTTGTATTTAATTTTTACACCTCTTTAACCAGTGATTTCTAAGGTAACATTTTTCCATTTTGAATGATACACCATATTTGACACTAGAGACAAATTTCAGTGCCCAAGACTGCAGTAGAAAAGCAAGGTTTTTTTTTAAGATTGTGCTCTCATACCCCCTAGCATCAAGAATATTTTCTGTTTTTCTTCCTCTGTTGCCCAACTGTTGAACTGCTGGCAGTCAGAATATGTTTTACCACAGGCGGTAGAGCTAAGTCACGTGAAAGTTTACCTATAGCAGAATCCTGGCTGCATTTAGCCAAAGCATGAAAATCTGCAAATGGAACCTCTAAAGACATTAGGTACTAAAGGATTTTGCATTGCTGACATTCATCATAGGCTACAGGCATCGTGCCATCTCTCTTCTCCACAGAGAAATAAAACTCTAACAGCTTTCTGAATTCACTTTCAAGAAGATGCAAGGCTCAAAAATAAAGTAGTGAATTTGTGCTTCAATCTTACCATTTCACCAAAAACGTATCTAATATCCAGGCTTACGACACTCCATATAGCCCAAGAGAAAGGGTATTCTTTGTTCAAGAGGATTTTTCTGTGCAGAAATAAGCCTGGTTCAGGGTGAGGAACGTAGTCTAGATAGTACACAGTAGATTGCAGTAACAATCATGTATTCTTCCTCTTCTCATGTGAATACTCCTGGAATTTTTCCTTGCTGCATATCAGCCCAAGACCCCATCTACATCACTGGAACCTCTCGGTAGCCTTTCTGATCGTGACTACTTTGAAAAAATTGAGCTTCCCCTTTAAAAGTCTTCTTTACCTTCTGGCGTAGTAACTGAGATGAAGAGCACAGACCACAACTGTGGAATACATAGGTGCATGGGTTCTGATCTGAGAGCCTTAGAAATGAGGCATGTAATTCAAGAGCAAAAATTGTCTGTTCCTGTTGTGGGGAAAAAGAGCATCCAAGGTTAGTAAATGCTTGTGGTCAAAAGGAACGACAAAAGTCAGAGGGTTCACAAAATCTCACAAAGTGTTGTTAGTAAATTACTTGACACTGAAAGTGGTATATTAGGCACTGACCTACTATATAAGCACATGGAAGAAAAAAAGAGATTAATAAAAGGGAAGACAGAGAAAGAGAGAAAAGAAAGAGAGAAAAGAAAGAGAGGAAGGAAGGAAGGAAGGAAGGAAGGAAGGAAGGAAGGAAGGAAANGAAGGAAAGGAAGGAAAGGAAGGAAAGGAAGGAAGCTCCCAGTCCTGGTTCCAGCATTGATGAAGTTGATGGGATGTCTAGGGTCTTGGGAGCTCTGCCCAGATTTGGTTGGGGTTGAAACCTCTTGATAGATAAGTTTCCCCCCACCCAGAAGATGGGTTTATCTTTCCATGCAAATTAGTTACTATGCATAGTCTGTTCTTTCAGACCTTTCTGGAAATGGGTCAGAAGGGCTTTGGGGGCCTTGGGTGATCTTGATCCATCTCTACAGTCCATGCCCACTTCTCAGCCTCATTCCTGCTCTTCAGCTGTACTGTGTTGTGCTCATCTCCAGGAATTAGAACAAGGAAGCTGGTCATGGAATAGTGCTACCCTACTTCTTCATGGTCCCCTTTTCCAGCCACATATCATTCTTTCCTACCATGTGTTACTAGCAACATTCCTTGTCTGTTATTATCAACAAACCTTGGCTGGCTCCACAGCTGTCCAGCTATCAGTGTTTGAGACATTAGCTCCTATCTTCTGGGCTTCCACACTGACATAGAGAAGAAAGAGACAATGTGTTGGTTACTTTCTTATACAAGCTTCAAGATTTGTGTGGCTTTACAAATTTGTCATCTAGTAAGTATACTCTCAAACCCCTGTAGCATTGTCTTGATGAGCTTCCATCAGTTTGGACAGGTGAAAAAACCCAAACTCAATAAACAAGCACAGATAAAATTTATTGTTGCTGAAGGTTTTATTTTGTTGATACTGTCAGTGTTCATGTCTCATCTGTCTCCTTCGCAGCCTGAAAAGTTTCTGTAGTGAATTACAGACACTCAAAGTTCATTTTCTACTGATGTTTTGAGTGTTGTAAGCACAGAAGGAGAGGGAGAAAGTGAGACCTGCAGAACAAAATCTGTAGAAACAGACCAAAAAACTAGTGTGGGTGAACAGAGCTTCAGCACTTGAAAGCCCAAATCAAAGACTTTTCGTGTGTGGATGACAGTTTAACACCCATTAAACCAATGCCACTTTAACAAAGGTCAGTAAAATATTTCATCTGATATAGACAAGCTCTGAGAGCTGTGAGTTTATAACAATTAGTGTTTGTTGACTAAACCTGGCCTCCGCTTCTGAAGCATTACTCAAGTTTTGGAAAATAAAAAGGACGAGCAGCAAATGTAATTTCTTGTGAAATCATTTTCACTATGCACATTCTCCCATAGAAATAAAAAAGAATAATAAAAGTAACAGCCTAGTCCTTTGTCTTGTCAGGGTTTTAAATATCTTGCTTAATTAGGATAGAATTAGATGGAATTTTCTGAGCACATCGGTCTTTATTCCCCAGGGTTATATTTCCACATGAAGAAAGGACTCCAAGGAATCCTCTCCCAGCTTTCACTGGAATGTATTTCTAGGACATCTGGCCTCTGATCTGCTGTGGCCATTCCTCAACCTCATCCAGACAGATACTCTGTTCAGGACTGGATTCACATAGACTTTTTGAGTTTTTTAGCTTAGTCTATTTCCAAAATAGGCACAGTTGAGAAGTCTGAGGATAAAGCTACCAATGTTTTGAAAAGATGTTTCTTGCTTCACCGTGATACATAAATAAACAAACAGTTTCTGTGCTTCAGTGTTTGATGCTTTTGAAAGAGGAATAGTGAGGTGGGTGTTTCCAGCCAAGCTGACCCATTCCTCAGAAGCACTGCCTCAGAACAGCTCTGCAGGTGCGGGGCCATCTTTGTGCTTGCTTGGCCACCGAGTGGTGATGATGCCATATTTGTAATCGTCCTCTGGAAATTTAGAAGAAATTGCAAGTCGTAGGTCCTTCTAAATGTTGTATCACTTTTACGCTGTAGCATACAGAGCTTAGGGCTCCCTGTGATTGCCCTGCTCTGTTCATGTGAGACAAGTTGCCATGGGTAAGCTGCTCATATGAAACAGCAGCAGGGAGCTGTGCAGCTCTGGTCCCTCCCTCTCATCCCAGCCGCAGGGCAGGGCCATCCCTGGCTGTATTGCCAGTGCCCAGCACCTGGCTCAGCTGCTCCTGGTGAGCTGTTACTTTAAAAGCACTTATCTGCAGTGATAAAATCATACACCACCGGTGCTCTTATTGCAGTTTTAAACATCTATTAACGCTGACAGTCGAGTAATGAGGTGACTGCAACAATTAATTTTCATGTTTCCATTGAGCTAGGCTCTGGAGGATTGTTACACTGATTCTTTGTGAACGTCTGAGCATGGGGAGAGGGGGAAGAAAGGAAGTTCCATGTTTCAGCACTTCCCCCTTTTTGCTAGACATTGCTGAAAGGCCACTGTCTTTGGATTGCTTCCCTGTTTTCAAGTGCCAGAAATTTGATATAGTGTTATTTCATGGTTTGCTGAACACAGGGAGAATTGCTACCAGCAGTGTGTTTTTGCAAAATCGGTGTAACCTGCACTTGATTTCACGCTGTTTCAGAATCCAGTGAAATAGCTTCACTCTTTCTCTCTTTCATGATGACAAGTCATTAGTAATGTTACCAGGAGACCAAAATATTGTTGGAATAGGCATTGAATAATAAGATGAATATATCTATTGTTTCATTTCATGTTGGGTTTTATTTTCCAGTAAAATAATAGCCTTAACTAATGCTGCAACAGTTTTTAGAAAATCCAAACTCATTAAAAATGAGTGATTCTTCTAAAGACAGGAGACAAAAAACAGATTTTCCAAAAAGGCAGGCTGCTGTCAGTCCCTGCATTTCTGTTTATAGACTTACACTTTGAATCACTGTTCTGGTTAAGGGTGTAGGAGGCTGCCCCAGTTCAGTAAGGAGCTTTAGGCTGAAGAAGTCTGTGTTGGTAGCGGTAACTTACAACAGAAACCATTAAACACACACAGCCAAAGGCTAGTGGTCTCAATATTTTTGGAAAGCAATTGGATCTGAATCTTGTGTACATGGGCATAGTTCCACTGAAAATAATGCAGTTGTATCAGTTTATGATGAGATTTGCATCTACTGCTTTCAGTAGACCAGTGAGAATTTAAGATGGGCTTGAGAGTCATCGCTTCTTCTTTCAGCAGCTGGCAGAAAGGCAGGAGAGGTCTCAGGAAAGAGGATTTACATGGGAAGTGGCAGAGTTTATCTGCTCAGTACAACTGTGTGCAGAAGCTCCAAAAGGAGCAGTGACAGCACAAGCTGCGAAATCCAGGGCAAACACCCACAACCACCCAACACCCAGATAGCATGGCTGGATTGGGTTAAGGTGGCTGTACTGGGTCTGAATTAAAATAAAAGGTTAAAGTTCAATTCTAAGCATCCCAGAGACAGCCCTAGTCTAGCATAAACAAAGTCTTGATAAACACAAAATCAACTCTAAAATAAAAAGTAACCATAAAGTTGCTTCTGCAACTCTGAAATTAAAATTAATCCAGTCAATACTTGTATTGAATGCTATACTAGGGAGTAAGGTTTTCTGGAAAGTAATTAATTATCCGACTCTCTCTACCAATCATTATTGTACTCCACTGTGCCAGGTGCTACAGTTATGTGTAAGAGACAATGTGTGCCTCTAAGACCTTTGCCACAGCTGTGCCTGAAGTCTGAAAGCAGATGCATGACAGCTGAGACAGGAGTCTGAGGAACTGAACCTCCATTTCGCCTCTGAGGCCAGAGGTCTGGAACAACCTCATTTGTGCTACTGGCTCTGAAGCATACTGCTCTCTTCTGCAGACCTTCTTCCCAAGTGTGCCTATTTCCAAAAATGCTTGTATGCAAATTTCTAACCTGGGAAATAAGTAAAGAGAGGGAAGGGAAAGTCAGCTTGTCTGAAATCAGTTTACAGTGGCTCCAGTGCCTTCTTCAGCCAACAGTAACTTGCAAATTCAGGAATTTGCTAAGACTGACTAACCAGCCTCTGCAGACATCTATGAAGAAACCTTTCCAGTCGGTGTCTCTCCATCATGTTTTCTAACAGCATCCTGGGAAAGCAATATGGAAGGAATTTAAATCCCTTGCTGAAGACCACTATTCCACCAAGAGTGAAGCAATAGGCCTGAACTCATGGTGCCAAAATCAGAAAGGCAGTTCAGCAGATTTTGGAATTGAAAAGTACAAATCTCCATGGATTTATTTGAAATCCTAAAAAATAAGTCAAACTAATGAAGTAGGTGCAAGACAAACTGACACATAGGAAAATCCTGGCACTCTGACATAAGGGACAAATCAACACCTTTCAGCTGGTTGGCTACCACACCTGGCAGGTAATGTGTAATTTATTTTTTTTTTTAATACTTGTTTTGCAAAAATGGAGAAATGGGATCTACCAGCCACAGAGAGCATGCATGACATGATTTACTGTCATAAATCTTAAGGTCAAAATTAATGCCTTGCCCCTGTTGTGGTAATCTAGTAATCAATTTTGGTGAGGTCACTCCACCTTTTCAGTCTGCTCTCTGTCTGCTCAACAGTTTCCTGTGGAGGAGGGGGTATGACTTTCAATGCTTCATTTGTTTATGTCGTGACTCTGCAAAATCTGAATTTCAAATGGTCATTGAATTTCACACCCAGATTGAAGCACTGTAGCCTGACACAAGTTTTAGCTTCATTGCTGCCAAATCCTTCAAGCTGTCAAGAAGCCAAGAAATAATATAGAAGGAACAAGCCAAGAAGTAACATAGCAAGTAAAAGTAAAATGGAGCCGGATCAATGCCTTGGTTTGGTCTGGTATAGATCCAACAAAAGACTGTGGTGGCTCTAAATGAGGGAGGTATAGACAGACATTGTCAAAGATGTTGAAAGCACAACAAAATACATATTTACTGCATGTTGATTACTAGGTTTGTTTTTTAAAAATAGCCTCATAGATCAGTGCTTGCAGACTGCATTTTGGTTTCAGCACCAATTTTTCTTATACAGTTATCTCCATGCTTCTCTCTTCAGTACCTCAAGAGGTTTTTCAGAAATTGTTTATCTACATGTAATTTTCTTTTGAAAAAAGAAAATACTTTTTTTTTGTTTTTTTTTACCCCTGTAAATTTTTTGTGAAGTCTAGCTTGAAGTTTCTCTCAAATTTCAGTTTTGCAGTGGTTTTTTCTCCTAAATTAAACATCATATCTGACCTCAGCCTACTACTTCCCCTCTTTCAATCTTTCTGATAGCAAAAGCTTCTGTAAAAGCCTACAAATGAGATGTACTAAAATAATGTCAGCCCTCAATTCTTCAAGAGGGCAATTTATATTTTCTTGTAAGAGCAGAAAAGTGAAGGTTTTTTTGGTTAATAATTCAAAGTGAACAGTCCTGTAAATGGCTGTGAAGAAAATCTCCGTGTTCTGTTTATCAACAAGGATTTAATTCAGTGGTTGGAAGCTAGTGAAGAGCTTGGGTCAAAAACTGCTCTGGTGCATCTGGGAAAATGATGACAGAAAAAGATGACATCTGGGAAAAAGACAGACAGAAAGCCACATATAGAGCTGAGTGTGCCTGCTCTCATCTTATTATCTATTTATCTCTGGTTAATGGACTAAGAGGAGCATGTCCCTCCAATGTCTAGGGTAAGAGGAGAAAAAAATAATCCCTGGATAAGTTTCCATGGTCTGTGAGGGATCATCCTACATAGAGTTGAGCCTAGACCATCAACTGTGATCAGGCTAAAGCTGGATGTAGGATCCCACCAAGCAAAGGGTAAGTGGTTAGACAACATCCAGGGAGTTGTCTAACAGGTAGCCAATTACAAGCAGCATCATCTGGCCACCCTTGCAGTCTGTCTCTACCTTATGTTTTAAGACTGTACCTCAAATTTCTGTACCTTGTGGTTTTCAGAATGGCTGCAAATCACTGATGGAATTAGTGGATCATCTGTTGGAGTCATCACTGACTCCTTAGAAAAAATGACTGTCTATACATTTTGCATGGAATAATTAGCTTGCAAGAAAATCTATTCATTCTGGCAACTATCTCTTTGAAAGTGGCATTTTCTAAACACCTGGAATGTTTGAGTGGAAAACTTATCTTTGGCTTTAAGAGTTCAGGTAAAAAAAATCTGACACCTTACCTTGCTATTCTGCTTTGTGCAAACCATCTGACAGCAGAGCCTGCAAGGCTAGGAAGATAAATCTAAGCTTTGTGCTACTCCCACTGCACCCTCTCCTGTCCCTTCCCCAGCTACTTAAACAATGATGTTTCTTCTCTCTCTTTTCTGCTGTCATCCATCACCAAGTAATCATTTGGCTTCTTCTCATTTGATTCGGCTGTTTTCTGCCACTCCTTTGTCCTAATGTACTGGAGTGTATTTGGGATAAACCTGTGAGCAATTAGGCAGAACTCAGACATTACCAATTTCAGGCTGGAGAACTCAGTTATGATCAAAAAAACTCTGGTGATAGTAAAGGAGTTGGTAGTATTAGCTACCAAATTTACCTTTAGTCTTCTGCTAGCTTTAATTCTAATATTCTAAATATTCTAATATTTTAAAATCCTAAAAAAAAACTATTCAAGATGATGAATAGGTAAGTTGATGAATAGATAAGTTGATGAACTTACAAAAAATTGAATCAGCTAAGATTCAACAGAATTACCCAACCTGAAGGGAGCCAATTCTGGCTTTCAGTACTTTAGAAAGATTGTTTTCACACCCATGGAAATTGTTACATGTCTGCAAAAAATTCCCCATTGAAAAGGAAACATCCCTTTCCATTGCTTCTGCTGATTTATGCCTATGAACCATAGCCTGTCTCTCAGTGCAGTGAATAAAGAGGAGGAAGAAAAGGGGAAATAAAGTGCAGGTGGGGATCTCTGCCAAGCATGAAGCTTGTGACACCAGAGGGCAATGTTCTCTTGTTATATTGGTTGTGGTACAAAACCACAAGCCTGAAAAAAATCTGCATCACTGGCAAAAGCTCTTTTTAAAAAAGACCCCAGTTTTGAAAAACTGTGGAAGTTTACGGCATTGTGTGCCAAGACACATTTTGAAGCTTTGCAAGACATAAAGGTACTGGCTATATAGAATGCCTTTTTAAATCAATTTTTTGTACCGGATCACATGTGCAATGTCAGCAGACATGCAGTGCCAGGGAAAGCTGAAAAATCTCAATCTCATCTATGCTGTGCATGAACAGGTTGTAACAAACTTGTGTTCACTTTCTTCTTTGAGTTCACAAAAAAATATTATAAGTCTTTCTTCAGCTGAAATGGAAAACTCTTTCCTTTGTAGTCATTTGATAAAAATTAAGGTTCTAATAAATTAAGAAGTGTAAGGGACATTGAATAAAAAGCTAAAGAGTCAGTAATGCTATGCTTTAATAAAATATTAAAACAAGCATGCCCCCTTTCCCCTTGTGCCATTTCTACAGTGGTCTATTAAGTTCTCCCTTTCCTCCAAATAAAATAGGATGGAACTGTTGGCTGTCTGATCAGGGCTGTGCTGTAGCCCTGGGAAGGTGCCTGTGCCTAGGTAGAGCTGAGGCCCCAGGCAACAGGGAGCCCTTCTGGGCAAACCCACTCTGGTTCAGCACCACTGTCTGGGCTGGTAGTGTCTATTTGACCTCTTACCATGCAGGATATGCAGGGAAATTAATCTGTAATGGATACTTATACCTGTTAAGTGAACAAAGATCTTGTGCAGAAATTAAAGGTAAATCAGAAAGATATCATGAATGGCCTCAGGCAGGTGTGAGGGCGGTATCTCTCAAACAGGATTTAAACCTGGCAGTGTCAAGTGCTAACTTGCTGGTTTCTGTTTGTTATCTGTTGAACCAGAAGCAGACACCTGCAAATGGGGTTCACGAAGTTTTAAAGGGAACAGGAGTGTGGAAATTCACAGAATCACAGAATAAGCTGAGTTGGAAGAGATCCACAAGATTCATCAAGTCCAACTCCTGGACCTGTGCAGGACACCCCAGGAGTCACATCATGTGCCTGAAAAGTATTCTCCAAACACTTCTTGAACTCTGTCAGGCTGGTGCTGTGACCACTTCCCTGGGGAGCCTGTTCCAGTGCCCAGCCATCCTCTGGGTGAAGAACCTTTTCCTAATATCCAACCTAAATCACCCCTGACACAACTCCAGGCCATTCCCTCAGGCCCTGTCAGTGTCACCACAGAGCAGAGCTCAGTGCCTGCCCCTCCTCTTCCCCTTACAAGGAAGCTGTAACTGCAGTGAGGTCTCCCCTCAGCCTCCTCTTCTCCAGGCTGAGCAAACAAAGTGCCCTCAGCAGTTCTCATACAGCTTCAATGTGGGTCTGATTTTCTGAGTCTGTGGACTTTTTCAGCCTGTAGTAGCTGGTTTCTTTTCCCTTGAGAGAATCCATCCCTCTCAAGGATGGCAAATGCAAATAGCTTTATCTCTTCATAACATGCTAGTTTTCTACAACCCTCTCATGTGTGTTGTTTCTATTATTTAACCAATGAAGAAAGGTGTTGTCTTTACTAACCAATTATATGGTTCCTCAGTGCAGCATGTTATAAAAAGGCTGTGCAAAACTGTAAATAAAGCCTTCTGATCTTTCTTCCACCTGGAGTCAAGCTCTTAATTTTCGTGTCCAACAGCAACACTTCTCCTCAAGGCCCATCACCCTCTTTTACAGCCCTGCTTTGGGCACTCTTGAATAGCTTTATCTCTTATATTGTGGTGCCCAAAACTGCACACAGGACATAAGGTGAGGCCACATCAGTGCAAAGTGGGACATGCTGGCTGTGACCAATGGCTGCATTGTCTTTCAGGAGTTTTTCAATACCTCCCAGAATAATCTCTCTATGGTCTGGCTTCATCCTGAAAGATCTTAAACTTTCTTCCCCTTCTGGGGTGGCCCAACTACTTTGGGCAAAAGTAGGATGGACCTTGAGGAGGCAGAGAAAAGTCAAGACAAAGCCCAGAGGAAGGGAGCAAAGGTGCTTGAAGGTGTTCAATGACTTGTACCCAGATGATGCCTCCATGGGTGTGGCTGCTCAGCTCCAGAAAACAGAACTAAGGGGCAAAACAGAGGAACTGTATTGTGGAGTGCAGAAGGTGATGACATGTGATGGTTCAGTGTTTCTCCTGGTGAAAGAACTACAGGGCATTGAGAAGAAGCAGCTGGTAAGGAACTCAAAGAAGGTTTTCATAGACGTTGTGAATGCTAGAAGCTTAGATTGATTTGTGGATAGCAATCCACTACAGTAAGAACTATTTACAGGGCAGATGATACTGCCTCTTTGTCCGTGATCCATTAACAACAAACCTGTGGACCTGGGAGTAACTACTGGGAAAGCAGAACAGTAGGCTTTTCTTATTTCTGTCCTTTTCCCTAGGTACCTGCTATGGCACCCTGACAGAGACAGCCCTGCAGAGGAGACACTGCTGATTTGAACTGCTACAGGTATAACTTATGAATTTAATTCTACTTGTTCTTGCTTTTCCACTTTGTACTGAATAATGTCATTCCCTGATTTTGTAAGGGAAAGACAGAGAGAATATACATAACTTTGGTTAGAGGTTAGAGGTTAAGTTACTTGGTTCTTCTGCCTCCCTCCCCCTGCCATCAAACACATATTATCACTTTGTCTTAATTATCACATTATCTTCTGGGGGTCTTAAAATATCTCCTTATGGCTTATGAGCTTTACTGACCTCACTTGCGTGAAGGGATTATGTAGGAAACTTTGAATGAAACACTAATTAAAACTCTGCAGATAAATGGAAAGGGGGATAAAATGTTGTAAGTCTTGGTCAGAGGCACATTGTGTCAGGCTGTCCTGATGCCTGTCTAATCAAAGATTGATAAGAATCTTCTTTCACGTTTCTAGAAAAAAAAGAGAAAGCTGTGATTCTGTAGACAAAAGCAGTAGATCAAATCTGTCTGACCTTGAGCAAAGCATCTGATGCAGTGTCACATGGGAAATTATCAGCTAAAATGGTAAGATGGAGGTTATTACAGGAACTGAGATGTAGTAAGGAGCTCTCTAAATGAGAGATGACAATGAGTCATGCTGTGAGGCAAATGATCAAGCTGAAAGAGGTTACTAGACAATTTTCTCAAGGACTCTCTGGACAAAGAAGTTTATTTACTATTTCTAATAAAGACCTTGGCATAAAAGACAGGAGCATGAAAATTAAATTGACTGACACATACAGGAATCATCTGCAGTGTATGGCAGTATCAGAATCTTGTATACTGACATGGTATGATCTTGAGGACAACAAGGGGGACAGCAGGGCACAGGCTAAAGACATGTCTTGGGGCTAGTAGCATGAGTCTGTTCTAGGATCTCAGTGGTGGGAAAGGACATTTGGGAAAACATCTTTAACTTCAAGAAGTCAAAAGAATTTGGCTTAGTTAGGAATGTAAAATTATATCTTTAATGGGGCTGGTGAAGGTGGTTCTCTCCTATATGCATGTCCCAGAGGACACTGCTGGAAACTGAAGAACTAGTTAACCCAGATAATGTACTTATGGTAAAACTATTTGGGGATGAATCATCCATAATTCAGCTGCAGCTGCAAAGAGGAATTTTTTCTGAAGGTGGAGAGTATGGAGCCATATTCTAGAAGGAAAAGTAAGGCAAAAATCCCCAGTCTCATTTTACAATCCATCATACAATAATGTCAGGATCAATGACTGAGACTGGACTCAGTTGCTCAAAGCACTCATCCATTCCTTCCATCTTTGCCATCATTTGGTTATAGGCAGTCTTGCTTTTATTCAAAGCACACTGAATTCCTTCAGTCAGATAGAGCAGGTTGAATGGAGGGAGTTGCTATTCCAAATGCCTGTTGACATATTAACTAAGATACACACCCAGATAGGAATTCAATCAGGTCTCATACCACCCTTGGAATAATAAATAAATGGAGAAAGACAGAACTTTCATTCTTTTCTCCTTCCAAATTCTTCTTGCCTCTCAGTGATGTGTTTTTCCTTTCAAGCTACACTGAGATAAAAGGTTCACCAAGCTAGCACAGTGTCACAGACTGTAAGGGCAGGACAGATTGCTTGGGTTAGCCCATGTGACCCTTGGCATTTTTCAAGTCTGTGTGGTACATCACTTACACTACCTTATCTTATAATGTCTCATATGTAAGGAAACTTACCAGAAGGCACTCTGGTAGTCACACTCCCACCACCAGACTGCCCTGCTGGGACTGAAGCCCCATCTCAGTGGGTGGCTCTGCTGAACCCATGGATGCCCTGCTTGGCTCCCTACACACACCTACCACAGTCACACAGATCAGATTTTGTTATTGGCTAGGTTTCTCGTGCATCCCTAAAGCAATTTACTCATGAAGAAGTAATGCAGGAACAGCTCAAGTTGAGTGCCTTCAGGAAGGGACACTAAATAAAATAACCCCTGAGTTTTATGCCTTCACAGTCTATGCACATGAAAGTCTGGGCTCTTGCTGCTGGGTCCTCAGCTTCTGCTGTGTCTCTCTCTGTCCAGTCACCTGGCTGGGCCACAGGTCACTGTGCCCTTTTTTTGTGCAAAGGGTCCAGTTCACGGCCTCTTGCCTGGGGCTCCTGCCACCCAGAACTCAATCTGCATCTTGCACACTGTGCTGCTTGTGTTGAATGTATTCCTCATCTGGCACCAATGATCTGCAGGGCTTTTCATGTCCCTTGGAAAAAGAATTTCATTAGTTCAATACAGCAAAAATATCAAAATCATTTTAGTTGCTTTCCATGTTTAGGAACAGTCCTTAAGTTGATTTATGTCCCTAAAAAATTTCATTCAAAGTCATTCAGTGCTGCTGGCATATTTGAGACTGAGAACTTCTCGTATCATACTTATTATTCCTGCTAATCTGTAGTTTCTTAATCATAAATTATATACACTCACACACACACACACACACATGTATATATGATATAAAGTAGGTATTTTGTTGTTGCTGCTGTTTCCTGTCTAGATGGCTCATAGACCATCCAAGCACTTTGAAAGAAACTACTGACTACTTCCCAAATAAATACTTCTGTGTCTAGGTAGGAATTTGTGACCAATTTAATTTCCTCAACTACTTTTGACTACAGAAGTTTTCTGCAGACCAGTGTTCACTGAGAATGATGGCTGGTGCTGTGATGCAGGTAAAACTGGAAAGGGCCCTGCATTCTAGTCTGAATGTTCAATTGCAGGCAACTCCCTCCTCAGCTTTACAGTTTTATAACATTGCTAGTAGCAGAGTTAGTCAAAACTTTTAATCATCAGCTTTGGCCACTCTGAATCTTGTCAGCTTGTGAGCCACTTCTATAAATTGTTCCCTTGAACAGAGAGTGGTCACAATTGCTGCTCGCCTGAGTAATTGCTACTGTGTTGTATCTGACAATCATGATATGTGACCCTCATTACACCAACTTCCACTGGAGATAGTCACAACATACAATGAGAGAAAGAAAAGGTACCTGACTTTCCCACATCTGTGCAAAGTGTGTGCCTTTGCTGTATGCAGACTAATGTGCACACCAAAAAATACAAGTTAATCTGATTTTTCATTGTTCTCAAACTGTGGGCATGATTAACACATTCAATGAGAATCTTGTTTATTTAGTTTTACATGTGTATAGCAGAACTAGGAGCAATAGAAGAAAATTACATCAAGTGCTGCTTTGCTGCATTTCCCAGCTCCTCAGGAAAAAACCCTGCAAGGATATAGACACAGCTCCTTGTTGTGCAGGCATTCAGAACAATACTGCTTACCATCTGTTGAAATGTAGTAACAAGACTACATGGCACACTTCCATGTGATTCTTGTTTGTTCCAAACACTGTAGCAGAACCAGAATCCTTTGAGGAATGGGAAGAATAAAAAGCAGTGGATTTTCTGTGTGAGAAGAGCAAGATTTTCTATATGAGCAAATGTGAGAAGGAAAACAAATGGAAAAATGAGCTGAGAAAAGTGATAGAAATTCCTGAGTATAGATGATTCTCCCCTTTTAATGTAAAATTTTTAGATTACTAGTGTATTTAAATCCTCCATGGGATATTGTCCTAGTAAAGATAATGACTGACTATAAAGATGGGGAAATGAATGAAAATTCCCTCTCCCCACCCCCATATATATTCTCTTGGACTGTCTGTTTGCAAGCCTTTGACATAGTCCCATGTGGAATTCAAGCAAAGTGACTTCAGAGGTCACCTAAGAACCTTCTTAGCAGTCTCATTTGTGAACTGTGTGCCTGGTGCCTGTCTGTTCCCATAGTGGCTTATTACTTGCTACTTACTTTAGGTGCTCCTTAATTTCACAGACAACTGCATCTCCCTGTGTAAAGTTTTCCAAGGAATCTGCTCCTGACTGTTCCCAGAATGGCAAACCAAGGGTTGAGCAGCCAGACCCCCAAAATTTCAGTGAGATGCTAAGGGCACAGAAGCTGCAGTTATGAAAGGTTTTCCCTACGTGTGGGTGGTGGCATCACTGAAGTCTCAGTGTATCTGAGAGCAGCCAGTTGGCTGTGCACTGTCACAGGATGAGGCAATGGTTCCACAGCCCTTGGCCAGGAAAAAGTGCAGTGATACCACGGGACTCCCATGTCAACTACATGTCTATTTTGTATCAATCAAGAAAACAGTGGCTTGACAATTGAGGGTGTGAGGAGAGGTGGCTTTTTTCTCACACATTACCACAGCTCTGCTGCCTTTATTGCTGCCCTGGAATTTTGGGTGGTGTGATGTGTCTGGCTGTGTCTGCCCTGGCTGCTTAGTTCCTACTGTAGATATTCCTTGCTGTACAGCTTCAGGCCAGGGTTTGAGTGCAGGTGTCTGTCAGATGGTTGTAGGATGAGGTAGCAGGAAAGGAAAAATTAATTTGAACATCTCCTCTGGTCAATGTAGAATTATTCCCACTGCAAAGATATTGAAATGGAGAAATAACATTCCAGAAGCTGATTTTTTTCTCCCTTGTTCCTTCTGTTTTCTTTCCTAGTGTTCACTTTGTTGCTACCTCCTTTAGTTGTTCTCATTGCCTTCCCCCTTATGATTATCTGTGGTGCAATATCCCTGGTGTTACATGCTTGAGAGGGTGAGAGAGGATACTGCTGATGCCAGAATCAATCTCTCAGATGCATAAAATTCTGTAGTAATGTGTATATTGGCTGTCTATATTATCTGAAACAGAGACCACGCCAGGAGGAAAGCAAGAAACCAGCTGGGTGTTTAAGGATGTTTAGACCGACCAGAGCATATTTTCACTGTGAACAGAAGGAAAACTGTTATTTTTTTATCTCCCTGGAAAATACAGTTTTATTTGGAAGACTGCATAGTAACCGTCAATCATGTTTTTACTCCAGCTCTTACCTGTGGGGATAAATGCAAAGCATAATCTCATACTTCTCAACAATCAGCGACTGAAGATTTCTTTGTTCCCTCATGATCTTGAGAGGCTGCAAAATGCCAAGCTTTCAGACAGCACCCTTGTAAAGTGTCTGTTCTATTCACCTTTATTTCAGTATCTACAAGCAAAAGTTTGTATTTATGAGAATTTATGGTTTATTCTAGGCTTCTTCTCATTATTATAAGAACTTGTTACTTGGACACAAAGCACTAGAGAGAGAACCAACAAAAACAATATGCAGTGTGAAAAGGGAGATCCTTTTTCTTGAGTGTTCAAATCTTAGAATATGTGGATAGCAGGTTCTTGTTCCCTGCTGGAGGGGGTACAGGCTCCTTGACACGATTCATGGACGAATTAAGCAGAGTCATGAGGCTGAGATTGCCTGGTAGTGGAGAAGTCATTATCACAGGATATTAGCTGCTGGCAGTGGGTCTCACTATGACTGTGATCTGATCTAGCAGTGTGCTCTGCAGGCCCTCCTTTTCAGTGAGGATGCTGTTTGTTTCCTGTGCTGATCTCTTGTTTCTTTTTTTTTCTCCTTTTTCCATGCCTTAAGACCTCTTTGGAATAGACAGTGACATGCCAGAAACCTTTCTTATCACAATCATACTTATAATAAAAATAGAAGGCACTGAGGATCAAAAAATGATGGAGCAGAACAGACAGTGGGATCATTAACTTTAGGTTAAGACCTGGGCAGGATGCTGTGCCTGTGGGCTGAGGCATTGAGGTGTGCAGCAAAACTGTTAGCCATGATATCTGACATTTCATCTTGAATCTTTTAGTCTATAAATGTTTGATCCGGTATATTTATCAACTCACATAAGATTAAATACTGCTTGGTAATTAATTTGGCAAGGAGCAGAAATCCATCAATAACTTCAGTGTGTGAATATATATGCTTTGCTATCGCTATTTCTCAGTCTAAAGTCACTTTGAAAAGATTGATGCAGTCCTTGATCTTAAATATAAAGATATGATTCTGGAAATAAGAATGAATAAACAACAAAAAAATTAAAATACAATGTAAAATTATTTTCTTATTTCTATGATTTTATTTTTGTCACCTTAAAATATTGAATGGTTTGTTAATGGCACTGTGAGAGTTTCTTATTAGTGCAAACAGGAATTATAGCCCTAGACATTTTGTGCCTTTGGAAATCTTCTCTTTCTCTACTTTGGAGCTCAGTAATAATGAGTAATTTTCTATATATGCCATAGCACAGTAATTGTGCTGTTCTGAGTCTGTTATGTTCAGATTAGATTAAACAGAGAAAATTGGTTCTTATCATAATGCTTCATTAAAATTTTAGAAGTAGGACAATACCAAATGAGAATTTGACTTTATTATCTGCAGAAATATGAAAGCAGTTACATTTATGCTATTTATCATATCCAATTAGACTGTGCTTATGGAAACAGAAGAAGGGTTAGCCTTCAGCCTTCAGTGTGATGTTTCACAAACATATGTGATATTTTCTCATGCAAACTGCCAGCTGACAGCCTGTGTATCTCTGAGGTCTGGTTAAGCATCAGCTGGAGAGCTCATGTGATGCATAGGTACTACTGGCAGTGACAAATCTCACTCCTGAAGAATTAAAGTCTTGCATTTTTGTCTTGTTTTTGAGGCTGCTCCTGCTGACTTTAAAGTCAGTGGAAGATTAGTTATTCATTTCACAGCCAGGAATGCCAGACTCTCAAAGTGTACTTTGATTTGTTCTTAGGTCTACCTCATAAGTATGAATTTCCACATTTACCCAAGCCAGTCTGGAAAACTCCTGGAAGGAGAGTGTTCTGTAGTAACGATAGCTCACACTTCTGAAACCGAGAGGGAAGAAGCCCAAGGGATCACTCTTGGACAGCAGATCTGCAGTCTTTGCACAGCAGCAAATCTGTTGAGCAATTAAACACATATCCTTTCATCTCTGATGTTCTTTCATGTGTTCTTGAATTTCATAAACTGCCAAATTAAGAATTCAATAGTAAGTGGTAAATTGCAGTCCTTATTTTAACAACCAACAATTAGTCTAGCAAATGATGGGGTTTGATCTACCAAAGCAGTTTTGGAAATAAATAGAAAAATAGTGAGACAAAATATTGGCCATAATGAGCCTAAGCTGAGAAATTTTTTAATTGTATTGTTAGTAAAAAATCTTTAGGTGATGGTAATGCTACAGTATGGTAGTCCTAGACTGCCCTACAGGAAGCCAGATCTCTCCCATGCTCATTATTCTCAGTAGAATGAACAAGAAAAAGTGAGAATGTTTTTCCATGGCTGTGTGGGCTTTGGCTCAGACAGATGTGCATCAAGAAGCTCATTTGATGTTCCAATCTGAAGCCAGGTTTTAGGCTGGGCCTTATTTTTCTTCTGTCCCAGCTGACAGGTTTTAGCATGTATAGAGCTAAAGGACTCCTTTCATTAGCTCCTCATCACTTAGTAGCTGTCCTCATCCCCACAAATCCCAGTGGCCCAGCTGGTCTCAGTCTTTCAGAGATCAACCAGTACTTCCCTCAATACACACCCTACCCTAAAATGACATATGCTCTTAAAATCTGATGAGAAATGACATTTAAACAGCAACGAAAAAAAACAACAAAAAACCAACCCAACAAATCCATGACAAAAAACTCAGATCTGGAAGAGCAGAAAGCTCCCTATCTAGCATGTTACGATTATAGCTGCTTTAGATCTGTGTGTTTCACAAAAACAACACTTTTGCACTATAACAATAAATAACAGTTTATGATAAGTTCTGCTAGCACTGAGCAGGAGAAATACATCCTGCTATCCTGATATAAAATGACCCTGTCAATGATAAACTTAATCTGTTAGAAGTTTCTTACCTGCAGGGCAAAATATCTAAGATATAAACATTTTCTTGCAAGAAGCCTTCTAATAAAATGGTATGTCAGAAATGTACCTAATTTCTTTTAAACACTATAAGGAAATGAGTTGGTTATTAATTTTTACTGGCACACTCCCTTTTTGTGAATGTTAACACTGGGATAATACAGTTCTCTTCATTGGTTGCTGTAAGGGAAAGAATAGCTGTCTCTGCCTACTGCTCTTTTCCCCCTTTCTTGTATAATGGTCTACCATTTGTAGAACAGGCATACTCGTGCATCCTTGAAGGAAGGTGGGCAGGAAAGAAAAAGTCACCAAATTATGTGCATGTGTCATCACTGGAAAAATACCTTTTTAATAAAGAGACTCAGTATTGCCATTTAAAAGCATAACCTCAACTTAGATTTACATCTTCATGACATCAAGGGATGCATTAAATATGTTACCACTAAAATATAGAGCACTAGTGAGGTTATCAAATGTACTGAAACTCAGTTTGGAGTCATGGAACTTTAATAAAAGAAAGATATTTTTACCCTTTATGGGGAATAGAGATTGAAATTTTTTTTTCTTTTTTTTTTTTTTTTTTATTTTAATTAGGCTTATAGGAGAACCATCCCTTAATAATCATGACATAACATCTAATGGCTCTACTATATCCCCTCTGATTTCAAAAGTATAAATCACTTCTTAGGTTGAAGTAACAGGACAAACTAATTGCTCTCTCAGATTTCAGCACAACCTGTTGAAAAACCCTCAATTAACTGAATCTTATTTTAGTTATACAGTTATAGTTTGCACAAGCAATATTTTTCCCAGTCTTCAGATACTCATAAATTTTACTTTTTTAATATGTTATTCAACCTTCTGAAAGTCCACAGTGACATTCTGAAGGTGACATATAAATATTTGGTTCATCTCACTTACTTTCACCATGTTTTTGTACTTCTTTTGTGTGTCTGTAGCTGATTTTGTTTTCCCCATTCTCATCACCTCATATCAGATGCACCTTGGCCCCAATGTGAGCTGGAGGTCACTATCCTGCCTGCACCACCCAGGGCAAAGCAGCCTGCTGTGCATAAAGCACCAGGAAGGCTCTGGGTGTGCAAGAAGGCTGGAATACCCATCCAACCCAAGTGTGCATCCTTGCTGGAGCAGAAGCGGGAGCAGAGCTGTCTGCCTTGGCTATACTGGTGGCATCCAGATAGCAGATTTTGTCAGATTGGCTTCTCATTCCTGTTATAAGCAATTATCAGAGACTCCTCTGTTTTTCAACACAGATTGAAGGGTTAGGAGTTTAATTGTTGTGATTCTCTGCATTAAAAAAAAAAAATCTAATTTGTTTTTCCATCAATCAATCTCATAGATAGTGAACGACACCCATTTTCTTACATATCTGACCACTGTATACATTTGGTTGAAGTCTTGTGGAAACACAAGAGACTTTTAAATTTTTTAGGAGCACAGCTGTTTAAAATTATTATTTAGTATCAACTGTATAAGAGAGCTTGGAAAGTTTAATCTTAGGCTCCATTGCAATTGAAAATGTTGGTATAGGCATTGGTATAGCAGCTCCAAAGTGGGCCTTTTGTGATTATCATTTTATATGACTGTATGGAAAGGAATTTAGCTTCAAAATGCCATTCCAAATCACACAACTAAAGAAAAAGAAAGCAATCTAGTTTTGCACTGGAAAATCATGTATAAACCAGCAAAAAATCCAGGATTAGCTGGGGGCAGGTTTTAGTTTATCATAGTGCAGAAGAGTGATGTACTTTGTCATGCACATAACCCTGCCACTTTCAGTGAGACTCATGCAAAGAGTGAATTCTGATTCCACCAATACAGGGCTTGTAGCATTTCATATAACAGAGCTCTAATAAACACATTTATACAACAGGTCCTTGGGATTAAAAATTTTTGTATATCACAGAGATCAAAAATCTGTCTTACACAGAGAATTTGTATGAGCTTTGTGAACAGAGAGAACTGCATTTAAATATTAAAATAAAATTTAAATATAAAAATAACTTGTAAGCAATCATTTCTATTTATAAATAAAATCAATCTTAATAGAAGAAAAGGATTTTTATTAATATTGTTATAATACGGATAGACCTACTATTTTGACATCCACTCATTCCACCAGTTTCTTCCTGATTCTTTTTCTTCATCCTTCATCCTTTATGAAACCTTCTCCTGGACTCCAGACACCTTGTTTTAATACTGTTTTGCTTGTTTGTTTTTATAGATATTACTCTGGACATTCTCACTACTCTGAATCTTATACAAAGGTTAATACCTATTCTTCTGTAAAAACTTATGCTCTTTCACTCATCTCCTCCCTACAGAACACCACATTCAACCACACACCATTAGTTCCTGACTTTTTATGGCTCCCATCTCCAAGTTTTCAGTTGTTTTCGGCAACAAGTACGATTACAAAGTTGAGTCCTTAATGATATACTGGTACAGCATTTATTTTAGTATTTATATTCTATATAAATGTCCTTTTCATTGAAGTTATTCCTAAGCAGTTGTGCACATCCTTTTAACTCTGTATCAGGCTGTGCAGGCTTGCTTTCCAGAAGAGTGGACAGAATGAGAATATTCATGACTCATTAATAAAATACTCTTGTAATACTCAATGTTTCTTGTTGTCATACTGATACCAGATATAGGAAATGTCCTCATCTTGGAGGGTTTGAGGGCATAGACAGTGAAATGCTTTCTTTCTTTCTCTTGCAGCAACAGAAGGATAAACAGCTCCTGGCAATGCCAGCACTGCAAGGAGCTGCAGGGAGGGCTCCACTTGGCCAAGTCCAAGCAGACACAGGGAGGAATGTTGGTACTGATTTGTTGCAGTGATGTGCTGGCTGTTCAAAAACAGTCCTTGAGCTAAATGGGAGCTCAAGTCAGGCAGAAGTGCAACCCTTTGTAAGAAGTGAGCAAAGTCTCAAAGGGCTGTGTTTGTCCTCTGTGACTCAAGAATACAACACTGTATCCCTTCCAACTGACTCATTCTGACATTGCCCTTTTTCCTATTTGGCACCTTAAAAGTACACTGCCAGAACACTGCTCCAAACTTAGCATGTTATTTTTTTCACTTGGTTCATAACTGACATGGGTTTTCACATTTCTGTGGCATTTCCCACAGATCACTGGATGCCTGAAACAGCTCTTGATCATATGATTAGTGAATTGCCTATTTAAATATTTTGTTATCCACACCATTAGAAACAAAATTCTTACTCTTTTTTTTTTTTTAATTTTATTTTCCAGTAGACAAAAATATCTGGAGGAAAACCAAAATGAAAGATATATAGGGTGCATTCTACTTCAGTTTTAATATTTTAATATTTCAGTTTTAATATTTAATATTTGTATTAGTTAATATGTTTAAATATTAGGATTTTAAAGGCAACAGAAATCCAAGCACTTGAGTATATCCATGTCTTTATTTGTTATGGGGCTACAGACTAAATCTGAACAGAACTTGTAAGTCATTTCAGTCCCTTGGGAAAGTTCATTCTTCCTGGAAAATGCTTCCTCACTGAAAAATGGTGCTAACTCCCATTTGACCTTAGTTTGAACAAGAAAGGTAGAAAAATCAGTTTTGAGCTGTGTTTTCCACCAGTGCTGGTGTCCTGCTGTTGCCTTGGGACTGAGGGACTGTGTGAGCTGCAGAGCACTGCTTTGCTCAGGAACAGCACTCAGGATTTCATGTGTAAGACTAGGACAAGCTAGCAATGCTGGTGAACCTGTGCCTCTGTACAGGGAATATCTCTTTTTCAGCTGTACCTTCAAGTAATGAGCCCCATGGGACAGAATTATGTTATCACCTGGTACTGCTACTGTCTCATGCTTTAATAATACTTCACAATGTGATTTTCTTATCATTTTAATGAGGTGTTATTTCTCTTTTTATTGTACAGACAGTGCTTCTGTTCCAGATGTTATGAAATACCAAAAAACAGCCTATGGTATTGTGATCAGAAGAGGCACAATTAGCAAATAAGAAGGCAAGTGAGCAGTCTGCAAGTTTTGAATCTGAGAGAATACCAAATCCATTGTGTGCAGGAGTGACAAAGCAGTGGCAGAGCACAGGAATGACAACAGAGCCACAGGTGTATCTGAAAGCATGCTTGTGAGACTGCAGTTGTTCATTCCATAACAGGTGAGTGTCTGCATTGAACTTAGGATTCCAAAAAAGATGAGAAATCCTTTTTGACACATTAGGTGGGTGTCTCAGGCTTTAGGGTGAAAAGTTGCAATTTGTAGGATTAAAACTTACAGCCCTTCTAGAAACACTGAAGTGAATTATGATGACTTTTACAGGTCTCTGTCACAACTCTGTTGATCTTTTGTCAGTTTAATTGCTGACTTAATAAACTGGCTTGTAAGAGTTTTTTTTTTATTCTCAAGTATTACCTTCTGTTCAGCTCTGATCAATTATAGCAGTAAATAGCAACAAATATAATCAAAATTTATTAAAACCCAAAAGACTTAATAGTTTTCTCTGACTCATGTAATCAAGCTCATGATTTCACAACAAACTACTGACAGTCTCTGGTTTTTCATGGAAAGGTCTGTGAATTCCGAATGCTATTGCAATGCCTTTTTGTTAGGAAATATTTATTTTCTATCCTCACAATTAATTTATTTTCTGCTGCTTATTCTGCAACCAGAAATTAGACTATGGCTGTTGTTTGTGATGTAAAACATGATTTGGAAGTTTACTCACTGAGAGTAAACATAGTTATAGAAAATTATGCATAAAGATTACTAGCGCTGCAGAAATGCCCCACTATGAATTGAGAGCCCATATGAGCACATTCATATATTGATTTATGTCTAATCACTATAGACAGACTTAGACAATTCAAAAGTCTTCTGCTGCATCTGACTCTGGAGTTTGTGTACATATGAAGCCACAAGGGATGGAGAATGAGCACGTGAGCAGATCTGTTTGTAAGTCACAGCCTGCAAAACATTTGCTTGGCAATCTCTGCCCTTACACCAGCATCTAGTTAATACATTTACAGGAACAGGGACCTCTGAAGAAATTGTGAACTGAAAAAGAAGATGAATTCTACTAGGGTTTATTGACTTCCATGAGTTCTGGATTAGGCACAACGGAATATGCAGATAGAGCAGGGTAAGGTCCAGGTTTTTGTGGGCATCTTTGCATGCCTGGATCGTGAGAATAGTTACCAATATGCAGAGTAATTTCCTGGCATGTGGAGATTGAAGATTGAGTCTGGTACCTCAAATTCTGGACCAGTAGCAGGATTATTTTCAAAACAGGGGCCTATGGCTCTGTGTTTTAAATCAGTCCTGATTAACCTCTGAATTTCCATATTGAATTAGCTATGTTTCCCTTTCTACAGCCATTATCAAACCAATCACTACAATACACAGTCTGCATAGGTAAACTGTGTGTTACTGGGAAAGGCTCACACCTGGCATAAGCTGAGTACTTTCATGATCCATTTTGAAGGAAGTACTTAGCACCTCACTGATGTATTGCTAGTTATTTTGCATTCTGTGATGAAAGTGACCTCTGCTGAGCACTGAGTAATGCTATTTCAAGGTTTTGACTCTATATTTAGAGGTTAACACAGATAGTTCTTCTAAGTGCTTTAATTAAACTCTTATTCTTAAAAGATAATTTGCAGTAGGTTAGCTACAGTGGACTGCTTCCATTGTAGAGAAATCTTCAAAGTGGAAAGAATAATAGTGAAAATGACCTTCATTTTCTCCTTTTGAGTGCAGTAGTGTTTGGCTGTGTAGGGGGCCACCACTGAGTACAGAGTGAGAACTCAACATAATGCAATTCTCTGAGGGAAAACGAAACTCCATTCTGTCAAGAGCAGGCATTGTAGGAGCTTTTCTGCAGAATGAACATCTCCTTTTTGGACTCTGCTAGAGAAACACTTTTTCTTAGAAATAATATCCTTTCCCCCCTCATTTCACTTTTAAAAATATTATTTGCAGTGAAAACTGGAAACTTTATTGTTTTTGAAAACACTGAAACTTTTAATCAAAAGAAAGACAACGAAGAAAAAGAAAAATAGCATCAAAGCTGAAATATTTTAATGGATGTTTTATATCTTATGCCTTTTTAGTTTAACAGAAATGCTTTCTCCCTTGAGACAGACTTTCAGAAAAAAAATCTGAACAGAACCGTCACTTACCTTAAAAATATAGGATGGTAACAGCAATCTTAGGCTTTACTCTATAACAGTGATTTAACAAAACTGACACTCTCCTGCTGATTCACTGCTGATATGGTCTTGCTACTAGGCAATTGTCTTAAGTTCAAAGCAGAGGAAAACTCTGATGCTTTGAGGACTGCATCATGGTGTGACAAGTGCTCTGTTGGTGCTGGTATTCTAGAGGGACCACTGCACCTGGAAGCCTTTAGTCAACTGGCTACAGGAATTCTTGGGTGTGTAACCAATCAAGAAAACCTTGGGTTAGTGGAAAAATATAATTCTCCCAAGAAGACAAGGCTCATCTCTAACTTGAAGAGTTGAGTGCTTGCCTTTGAACTCCTCAAAAAACAACAGGCTTATTTTCATAAGGCACAGGATAGAAAAAAAATATTAGGTATAGAGACTGTATTGTACCCTTGGTGCCTGTGCCCACTTGGATACCACCACGCAAGTTGAAACATGTACAGGGTAATAAATGGTTAAGCTTTAGTTTGTTTCCAAATTAATTTTCCTTCACTAGAATGTTTCCTTTATTAGGCATGGTTCTTTGGAACCAAGGTTTCATCCTGGAGAATGTTATCAGAGTTTGTTGAGCTGAAAATAAAGAAAAAAGTGAGAGAACACTCTAAAAGATTAAATTATTTTCCATTTATATATCCTTTTTTGAAGATACCAGACTTCTGAAACAATTCTAAAACTCCTGAAATGGAATTTTCATAGGTCAATAATAGGAAATTTACAACTAATAACTTTAGGACAAGGAAGAAGATAAACATTTTCTAGTATTTGCTTTGTTAAAAGATCAGTTTTTGAAGGAAATGTTGATTGAAATAATTTTGATTTATTGTGTTTTTTACTATTGGCCTATTTTCTGAAAGAAAAGTCTTTCTTACCCAGTCAGTCAACATCTTGGATAACTGTCGTTTTGATAATCATACCTGAATATGAAAACTGTTGTTACAAACCCCATCTTGTTATGGATTCCTTATTATTATTAAGGAATATTATTATTCCTTATTTGTTATTCCTATTTTGTTCTGATGGATTCTTCCCTGTGTTTTCACTGCCTGTGTTATTGTGTATGACTTAAATTTATCTCTGCTTATGCACAAAGGTAGCAGAAGGCATCTTGGTAAATGAATAAAAGCTAATTCATCATAGTACTCACTGAACAAGATACCCATGAAGATGTGTTCAGAAACTGGCAGAAGGGAAGACCTGGGACAGGACCACTGAAATTAGAGAAAGGCAAATGAGCTGCTGAAAACTGACTGGAATCAAGGACTGTTGAGGAAACATACAGCACAGGAGTGAGAGGTATTCAAACCA
>WEIU01016037.1:138279-152626 GCA_013389925.1 Aegithalos caudatus | reverse complement strand
AAAAGCTTTTGAAATCATGCTCACAGGGGTTTCAGATTCAGATTTCTCTAAGTTTCTGTGTGAATTGTTAATCATAAAGCTTCCTATTATTTGTGAGAAGATATTTTGCTGTCCCACAGACAGCATGAGTGACAGGTTTTTCTCCCACGATTTTATATGAATAATGAATTGTTTCAATGCACACATAAAAAGGATATGATTTAGAGTTTGTTATTATTTCCACACTGTGCTTTATCTATTTTTTACTGGGCAGAAAATGAGCCCATATCTTACTGCAGTCATTTCTACTTCCAACTTCTTTTAAGTATTTTTCATCATAGACCATTTTCTTTAAAAACTTAGACCATGCTGTCAGTGGTTTTGGTTTTCTTTGTTTATTTGGCTGATAGGGTTTGGGGGTTTGTTTGTTTGTTTGGTTTTTTTCTGGATTTTTTTTTTCCTTTTTTTTTTTTTTTCTTTTTTTTTTTTTTTTTTTTTTTTTTTCTTTTTTTTTTTTTTTTTTTTTTTCAATCTGATCTAGAACAGTTTCTGGAAAGCTGGTATTTAAATTCTGAGATCTGAGCTTTATTTTTAAGAAGAAATGTAGGGTCTCAGTATCTCAGTTAAATATATGATATCTCTCTTGAATATATCGTCAAGTCAAGGGAAAGCTTGTGCATTGAATTTAAGTGGAGAAAAATGTATCAAAACTAAGGTAGAAACCCATTTGGAACTCTAAGATGTTAAAATACAAAGAAGTATTGACTATTGCAGAAGCTACATACAATGAAATGATTTCAACTGCTTTCATACTCCTACTGTTCTGAATTACTTTGTCCATTATTTATGAACTTCTTATTTGTAGGTGTTAAGTTACCCTTTTATTGCTTAGTTTGGTGAGTAATTGACTTTCTCTCATACTCCTGCTGCAATTCCAGAAGCCTGTGAAGGGGAAATGATGTTCATTTTAAAATTTTTTTCTGTTTCTTTTTTCATATTTCACTCTAATTCTCCACTGCTTTATGTTTTGCATAGCTACTAATTATTACACCTGTGCACCATGGGTTTTTAAGCTTTTTGCACCAAAACAAGAGAGTGACATGTACAAAAGATGAAAAAAAATTAAAAACAAAATAAACCAAAACAAACTACCAGAAACATCAGGCTACAGCCTGATTTGTTTGCCATTATTTCTCCATTGTCTTCAGTATCAATTGCTGCAACTACCAGAATCCCTTAACATTCTGAAATTTTCCAACTGATATGCAGAAGAGTCTCATCTCTTCTAGCTCTAAACAAAGATAATGGAAAAACTATATAAAATGTGCTCTAACAAGGTACTTCAAAGAATCATCTAAAACTGGTATCCTTTTGCTAGAAATTGAGTAAGGCTAGGTGCTTCTGAGGAAGATGTAAGAAACACTAAATAATGATGAACTAACTTGTCATAATGACCAATTAGTAGCTGGCTTGTGAACCTAAGCAGCAAGGTTGGTATTCAATCATCTTATTGTTTTCAACACCTTTTTTTTCATAATGCTTTTCCCCCTACTTTGTTTCTCTACAGCAGCACTGACTGTGCTCATTATCTTCATAAATGCCTATTGTTCTGCCCCTTGAGAAATTCTTGGCCTTACTATATCAAAGAAATATATTTATAGGCTAGTTATGTAGTATGTTAAAATGGCAGGTCTTTTTCTCAATTTGCCCCATGCTGGATAAGTAAGTGATAAAGATCAGTGCAAAGTAGTCACAGAAAAACTATACAGTATCAGGAACATCAGGAAACTCAGGAACAGACAAACTAGAAGACATTTATCCATCTTATCCAAAGATTTCCACTTTTTGATATTGGATATCATATAATCACTGTCATAAACATCAACTTTTATGCCTCTGAGCTCCCACAGGAAAGGTAGTCTAATTTTTATGCTTATGAGTAGAAACTGGCTTCACACTTCTAGAGTAAATTTCTTTATGGACAGTGTTTTTCCCTTTGACAAATTTTTGTTTGTTTGTTTTTCTTTGGGTTTGTTTTTGTTGTTTTTCTTTTAAATTCTGGTTTTTTCTTCAGACAATCTTGCAAAATGCTCTTGGATCCTCAGCCAGTCTTTGATTTACTAAACAAGTTGAGCTTTCCTAGCCTGTCCTCAAAAGATCATCCACCAAGTTTATCTTTGCTTAATGGTTTGTCATAGGACCTGTGGATTTGTGCAAAATTCTGGTAAAGCATTATCAATATCTAATAAAATATTTCAATCACATCCACATCTACTAGAAATAGCTTTTCTAAGTAGAGTCTTCCTGTTTATAATTTTCCAGTAAGTTTATTCTTTGTGCTCTTATTGACATTTTTTTGATGTCTGCAGGAACTGGTCCATCATTTTTTGTTCAAGATACAGATTTTGCATGGTTTTTAAAAAATTATCAACTTCATAAAATTCTTGGTGCCCTCTCAATAGTTTCTTGATACAGTTAACTTTATATTCATCTTCTTTGATTAAAGTTTTCTCTTTTACCCTAAAGAATATCAATTATAGATTTACCTTTATTGTTTCATTTTGTTCAGATCAATTTCATTACTGGTCATTCTGCTTGACTTAATTTTCTACAGCCATTTTTTTCCACAGTATCCTCATTACTTTGTGTAACTAAATTTTTATTTCTTTTCAGTTAGTACCTGATAGGCAAAATATCTCATCTTATGTCCAGGCACATTTGCACCCAAATTACTATAATTTCTGTCTCTGTACCTGGAAGGTTAGATCCTCCCAGGAAAGAAAAAGAAAAGGTTGATACTTTAGTTCTTAAATTCTATTGCAGAGATTCTAGTCCATAAAGCTGTTCAATCCTGTGAAGTCTGTACTAGAGCCCTTAATTTTCCTTTAGTGGGTTAGAAATATTCCACTGAAAATTACTTGTGGCTCTGCACCCTCCTCATTCTGGCATCATCATTCTTGCTTTCTTCCAGCTGAAATCTGGCAATAGCTTTTCTCACTGGCAAGAACTGGATTCTTTCCCTCTCCCACTGGGATCCATTTCATCCTCAAGTCCAGATTCAACTCCTCAAGTTTCAATCTCATGGACTCACTGAGTGTGATCTCTTCTACAGCAATGAGCTTTGCAAGCACAATCAGACCCAATTCAGATTCAGAAGCCAGGGGTGTTGCATTGCCTATAGATCCTCATTTGCCCAACACCTCTTTAATGCCACATCTTCTTTTTATCACTCCCAAATCAAGGCCAATGCCAAATAGGACTGGAATAGGATAACAAGTGATGTTTCCATTACAGCTGGGATCAATTATTATGGCTCATTATTTTCAGATATTTTAACTTGTCTTATTATAAAATGCTGGGTCATGTGAATGCTCCCGCTCCAGTGATTCCTAGAGAATATTGACTACCCAATACTCTATTCCATTATTTTTCATCATTCATTTCACTTAGAGTTCTTTAATTTATATTTTCCCTAAACAACAGCTCTTTGTGACTGACTTTTGCCTTACACTCCAGCAGGCAGATCTCCCTCATGTTCTGGCACATAAAAATCAATGCAGGTTTTGCAAGAGCAGCCCATGCCACAGAAACTTTGCAAATCCTCACTTCTTCTGGTCAAACTTCTCAGAAGGAAGAGTCCATATCAGAGGCAGGGGCTAGGACTAGCCTCATAGCTGTAAAGGAGTCTTCCAATTAATTTGTACTAATTACTGTAGTACATGAACAGCTAGCATGCTCCCTCTGTAGATTTTTAAAGACCTATTTTACCCTGAATTGAATCAGAGAAAACACACTTGGCTTAGCTGTTAATTGCAGACAGACAGGACAAAAAAGTAGATGAGGCATATATAATGGGGGGACAATGTAATGTTACCTGGCTAAGGATTTTAGGAACTGTCCCTAATAAATGTGTACTCTACGACCCCATGTCATTGAAGTATTATCGGAAAGAAGGTTTTCCTTTTTCTGCCAAAGGACAGCTAAGCATGTGATCAAAGAGGACCAACATTTTTTTATTAAAGTAGTCTCAAAAGCCAAATCTTTCCATTTTTCAAGAAAATAAAAAGAAATGTCATTACAAGGGTGAAAACTGCTGGTTGAAGCAAAAATTTGGGGACAGGAGATATGGATTCTCTTCCTGTTGCAAATACAACAGGCAGCTATGGCTTCAAACTTTCTATTTATGATCTGGTTTGCAGAGATCCCATTCACTTTATCTGGAGCAGGTGTGCTCAGCACCTTTGAAAATAGGGGTCCTAACTTTTTCGTGCTCTAGCTTCCCTATTGTAAGATGGGAAGGAAAACAAAAAAATCTAACTCATAGCTTGTAAAGAGCTCTGGAAGAGGCTCCCCAGGGAAGTGGTCACAGCACCAGCCTGACTGAGTTCAAGAAGTGTTTGGGCAATACTCCCAGTCACATAGTGTGACTCTTGGGGTTGGTCCTGTGCAAGGCCAGGTGTTGGACTCGATGATCCTTATGGGTCCCTTCCAACTCAGGATATTCTCTGTTTCTGAGAAAAGTCATAGCAACTACTCTGGAAAAGCTGGTCTTGCTGAGCTGAGCTACGTATAACAGATGCAATATTCCTGAGAATGATATAATGCCAGAGCCTTCCCTTCACTGATCTTGCCCTTGCCCTTGAAGTTTTCCAGGCTACAGCCTCTTCAAGCCTCTGAATTGAAAGGTCCTTGATGTACTCTGCTGCAAATAGCAGGATCTCATGAAACAGGTTTTAAAACAACAAATCTGTCTGCAATGGCTGCTCATTTCATAAAACTGTTAAACATTTCAGGCTGTAAAATCTTTTATATTTCAGAAGCCTTGCTTTTAGAGCTTTCAAGTCCCTGATTTGCAGGGAGAAGCCAGTATTACTATCCTAAAGCACTTGTATAATATTAAGCTGATAAAATTGCTTTAGGTTTGGTCGTATATAAAGAGATAGATCATTCATCCCATTGTGCTGAGTGGAAGAAATACAGACCCACCATTTGTGAAACAATATTTGATAGGAGATTATCTATTAGCTCATAATTAACTTATTCAATTTAGGATCTGAGTTCAATCTTACATTGTAAATAAGAGACCAAAATACGTTTTTGTATTGGGATTTTCACAGTAATATTTTGTGGAGATTCTTTGCTGTAAGCTTCCCTCTTTTGCAGGATTGTATTTACATTGTTATGTGCTGGTGCTGCACAAAACATTTAACTGTTTAAATCTCTGCAGCAGAAGCATGTTTCATACAGCATGGTGTCTTCCAGCTATCCACATTTCTCCTAGCTTTGCTGATGACATCTTCCCTGAAAGAGGGGGAGAAGGGAAACCATTATGTCATCAAATTTGAGAGACCTGGTGCAGTTGCAGCTGGGTATCTGCTGTCTCCCTGCAGGTTGTTTTCAACCAAGCCCCTGTCATTTTGCCACAAGTGGGCAGTAATTAACTGCTAATTGAAATCACAAAACTTCAGCTTGCTCAGGCTTGGCTAAGACTCATAACCCTCAGCCTGCCCTTTTTTTTTGGCCCTACCTCACTATCTGCTCTAAGAAGAAACACGGAAGTGAGTGCCAATTTGCTCCGACATTCCTGCAGAGAGTGATTTAACGTCTGCACGGAAGTTTGGGAATGCTCGTGTTTCTGATTGAGGCTCTGCACAGAGTGACACCCAAAGCAACACCTTCCTTCCAGAGCCACTGCTTTCACTTCTTCAAGCCTTGTAGTCTGCTCCCAACAACTTATATAAGAAACTTAGGAAATTATTTTATGTAATAAGGTATTTGCAATATTAAAATTACTGCAATTCTTACAAAGATAACTCCAACAGAACAAATTTAAGCAAGCCAATTTGTCAGTATGATAGGCAAGGCTTTGGGGCCGAAGTTGCATGGTGTAAAGTGCATCTTTCTATTGCATTTGTCATCTTAAACTATGGAATATCTGCTTCCATTAAGCGGGATGATATATAAAACCAATTTTAAGTCTAGGTTCTTGCTTTTTTCATTGTGGGAATATTGTCACCATTGCTGTTTTGGAAAATTGAAAATGGTTTTACCTCACTTCAGTCTCTTTTTAAACTAGGAGGTGACTTATGACTGTGTCACATGACAGGTAATATTTTATAACAAAAAAGGATATGGAAACATGACATGCCTCCCTTGGCACATGCCAGCCAGGTGAATTAAATGCTAAGACAAGTTTGTCTCATTTCAAGTTAGTGCATCTTGAAATGTACTGACAGCAGGCATTGAAAGCTTCCAGAGTCCAGGCAGGAAGACAGAAGAACTGGAGTATGTGAGAACTGACTCTGGAAGATGACTGAGCTATCAGAGGCTGCAAAACTGTTACTAGGAAATAGATGTAGTCCCATTATGGAAAAAAATGACAACTCTAATGATCGTGGGGGATCTCAGTTCAGAGGTGAGATTTATCCAGAAGGAAGGTCAAGGCCAGCAATAACTTCTTCCCTCCTGCCCAAGCAGCATCCCCTTGGCCTCTGTAGGAACAATAACTTTTTATGTTATGGGTATTTCTCTGTCACTGCCTATAGTGGTGTCAGCTGCCAAAACAGCCACCTGAAGCAGTCTGTGCACAGCCTGCACACACAGACACTGGACACTTGAGGTGGGTGGGACCTTTCCTACCTCCTGAGGCTGCCTATGTCCTCTCTGTGCTCACACAGGCCTGGGCACATCTGGATCCCATAGTCCATTGGAGAGTGTTCCAGCAGCTGGCTGGTTTCCAGAGCTGCCAAAGCCCTTCTCTGCATGGACAGGATCAAAAAATTCTCAGCACATCCAGAAATCAAGACTGTTTTTCTGTAGTCCCTTCCCACTGCAGTCTCATGTCTGATTTGCTCATCTGACCACCTCTGCTCACTGAGCAGATGTCTTCAGTAATCTGTTCATGATGATGCAGTCAGTGTACTACAATTTTGCTTGGAAAGAGGCAGCAACAGATGGTGCAAGGAAGGTAAGAGAATTATCTGCCATAAAGGGAACAGGGCCCAAGACTAGAAAATATGTTTCTCTTCTCTTCCCCTTCCTCTTTTTTTTTTCTCTTCCCCTTTTTTTTTTTTTTTTTTTTTTTTTTTTTTTTTTTTTTAAATTTGAAAGAAAGTTCAGGGAATTATGAAGCCAAACAAGTGGTAAATAAATATACAATCAGATGAGAACAGGTTAGGGTTAGGGAAACACTGGAAGGAAACAAAGAAATTTGGATGAAGCAAGAGCATAAAATGAAAAAAGAAAATAAAAGGAAAAAGATTTAAGTGTATATAGGCAGTCCGTCTGCAATTTCAGGTGGCTACTCAGGGAAATGAACAAGTCAAGTAATTGAAAGCAGAAATGAAATTGCAAGGGATCACAGGATTTCAAATTAAGTGAACAAATTATATGGGGGAGGGGTACAGACCATACAATACAATAGCTTGAATTGGCAGACAACTTATAGCAGTGGTTCTGAGTGAATGACCCTTCATCTCCTGTGACAAATTGAAGATAATGCCAGCATTTCATAGTCATTTCACTTTTATTATCACCAAAAGTTTAAGCCAGTATTCTATTACCTTGAATGTCTTTATGGTGTCAAGTTGAGCTGGACAAGAAATGAACTTGAAGACAAATTTGCTGACTCTGAAGAAGAGGGTAAAAGAATAAAGTAAGGGACTTAGTATTATCAGAAATCTAAGGAAATAAAAGATTAAAAATTATTCACATAATGCGTTTGAATTGAACAAAAATTTCATATTTTTGAATAATTTTTAATATTTATAAACTTTTTTTTTCAAAAACTGTATGTCAATGCAGAGAAAGGCAATGCCATTTTAAGGCAGTGCTATTTTAAATTTTTACATTTTAAAATGTCAAAAGGTTATGACAATTTTGAAGCAAAACATTTCTTGCCCATGAACAGCTTTCCTCTTGTTTCAGAAAATCTTGCTTCTTACAGTTGTCCTGGACAGCAGCTGTTCTTAATTTGGATCATAACTTGGCTTCAAAATGTGTTGGTTGTTTCTACATTCACTGGAAATATCTCAGCCAAATTTGGTGTCAAAAGTCCAATCCGTACCCAGCACCTGAAGCTTATATATTCATGGCAATGACTAGGATGTCACTGAGTCTGCCAATACACAAATCTGTGGCACAGCAATAGTAAAAATAAGTAGGAACAAATTAAAGTGAAGAGAATTGAATTAATCAAAAGAAGCTACTATGGTGAATGTATTAATATTATACTCAGTTTTCTGTATTCCTCTTACCTCCCAAATAAATTCACTGCTTAAACTTGTGTTTGCCATATGCTGTACAACATGACAAAGCATTTTTTGCTTCAGAATTCTGCATCTTAAGCGTTGTTGTGGGAAAACAGCTCTTAGGTGCTACCCTGCATCCCAGATTTAAAGCAAGATCCTGATTCTCTGTCCTCCCCTTCTTCCTCCACTTCCTTGTGAAGGTGCTTTCCCTGGAAGTGTAGCCTCCTACTCACTGCCAATGTACAAGGTTTTACTCTGCAAATGGACATCAGGTCCTGGGATTTGACAGATGACTGTCAAAGACATTCAGGGGCATGAGGAGAAAGTGATATAGACTATAATGAGATCATGTAAAATTTAATACAGCATATCAAATGTAAGAGTTTTAAAATTTATATATTTAACTGGCAGCCAACTGCAGTTCTTTCTAGGGAGGTGATATGTGCTCCTGGCTTTTCCTTTTCTTATGAAAACTGTCAGTCACAGCCTGCATCAGCCTGGGTTTATGCTTAGCTTTATCAGGCAGACCAGTCAGCACTGAATGGCATTAATGTCATCTTGGGGTAATGAAAGTGTAGATAACCATCTCAGACAGTGGTTGGAGAAAAATACTGATGCAAGTAGCTGAAGGCTCTATTGGCCACATAATTCACATTTCTCATAGAGGAAGTTATGCTCTATAAATTGTTTTAGACTTTCTTACTGATGAAACAGCAAGAATTTTGTTGCTGATGGGCACAGGAAGCAGTAATAAATAGCCATGGGTGCATACACAGGAAAGAAAAATGGTTTGCATTTTATCAACAGAGCAAAGGAATCAAAATGTAGCCCTGGATGTTTTGCAAGTTACAGCACTGTTAATGGAAAAAAATGTGTTTTCATATTTCATGTGTATGACAATGATAACATGAACAATAATAATAATCCTTCACCACTTCTGCACCAGGTACCTGCCACATGCTGCATCTGTGGAAGCCATTCCCTGATAACAAACCAAAAGGGAGTGAAATAATTTCTAAGAAAACAAATCTGATCAACTTCATGGGGATTGGATACTTTTTGGTTGTTGAGGAATACAAGAAATATGTAACTTCAATGTACCTTGTACACTGGTAGATCCCCTGTTCACTGCTACACCACAGCACAGCTGATGTCACTTTATGAATGGCCAATCTTAGCAGTGTTCTGCTGTGCTAGCAAGAGTACTTGGGATCAAAGGGTGCCTCCCAACAAAACTCTTTCAAACTTTTCATTGAAAAGATAATAAGAAAACAGGAAAAATTACTTTCATTACTTTTGTAATTGAACTATGTTTGAACCATGTTTAAACAATTATAAAAACAAAGGTAACATTTAAACATGGCTTCCTGTCTTTTGACAAAAATGGTGTACAGTACTAGTCTTCCCCCTTCCCTCATCACAGTCAAAATAATGTGACCAGCATGACCAATATACTAATTCGCTGCTGAAAGGGATAACTATGATAAATCATTAATATTATTAACTAACATACTAATTGTTAGTTAACATATGACCCCATACTTTCATGGAAAGGAATCCAGGAGGAGTTGCTGCTGTGTAGTTGAAGGAGGCCAGTATGTATAAAGTGTCCATCAAGAAGGACTTGCCAAGGATTCAACCATTGTCAGTCTTCCTTAATTTGATTACTGGGATATTTATATATTTACGTACAGTCTTATATATATATATGTATATTTACATATATGTAATATTTATAGTTTCAGAGCTGGGGGTGATCTGTAATACTTTCTACAGTAAACTGTGGCTCAAGGAATAAGCCAGAGAGCTGGTGGGGACAAGGAATTAGAGAATTTCTTGAGGGAATTTTTGTGAGAAAGGACTCTATTATATTTAGGGACAAGACTTGCAATGGTAAGCTTGCTAAAAATGTGCACACTGACACAGAGATAATAAAAACATTGTTGGAACAGTGGATTACAAGCCTCAGTCAGAGCCAGATCAATAATTCACAAGTTCCAAACTGTTGGGAAAGGTGCCAGGTATGTCACCCGGAGTGTGCAAGTGAGTAAGAGAGGAAGAGGAGCATATAGAGTGGATGGTAAATGCTGCAGACTGTCTTCACAGGAGAACAAATCTGTCCCGTCTGAGACGTGGAGTGGAATCGATTTCCAGTACAGCTTTTCATGAATGAGTGTCTGTCAGAAGGTGAAACCCACATAAGGGAGGAGAGGGTTGGTGAAAGAGTGGATACCAATCTTTTGGGAATCAATAACCTCATTGGAAGGTCTGTGGGTTAGTGCACAGAAAGTGCAGCATTAAAGCTCTGATGTGTCAGCTCCTGAGAACGTGTTCTCTGGTGGATGAACTGTTGAGCAGAAGTAAGGAAAGGTATTTACTGTTTTTATATGTTCCCTGAAATGGGGTGGTTGGTACTATACTTGGTTGAACCAGTCAGGAGTGGCCATCATTGCCTTTTCTTTCCTTACACTTTCCATGTAGGCCCTTATCAGCATCTTCTCATCTGTCTCCAGGATGTACAGATTCAATCACTGTAGATTTCCTATGACACAGTATGCACAAGGTCTCAAACATACCCAGGGAAGACATCCTGTTTGCCCAAGCACTTGGGGTGGCTGATCCCTCCCCAGAAAGTGAGGTGTGGCTGAGACCCCTACTTTGGGCTGTAGGCATCACTGGAATACCTCTGGCATCTGGAAATCCTGAGTAACATTTTTATCAACTGTCATATGGCTCTGATTTCCATGAATTTCCCTTCTGATCATGGCCAGGCCCTATATGTAACATATCACCCAGATTGCTGTCCCCTGCTTATGATTATGTGGCCACTCAGAATTTGTTAACTCAAAGTATGACCAAAAAGAGATGAGTTCTGCCCACCATCCCACATTTCAAGATTGCATCCTTATTTGTATATTGTACAAGGCAGAGTCAGAAAGAGTAGGAGGCCTGTGCAGCTCTATCTGACTCCCCATTAACAGATGTACTTGAATAGCAGCAGCCTGGGTGACTTGCTCATTGTCTTAGACCCTGCTGTACTAAGTGACCAAATGGGATGATTAATGACTTTGTTTTATTTGCTGAAAAATTACCAGATTCAAATTTGGACAGAGCTGGGTGGAGAACCTCTGAAGTTAGCAAAACCGATTTTGACAAGATTCCAAAGAAAAGAAAAATACCTTTGAATCTTTCAGAATAATAGAATTTTTCACATTTGCTGCACTAACTGTTTTGTATTACTTCCTGGTGCCAAAGGCAAAGTCTGAAGGAACAGGCAGGGAATACCCTAGGTTGTGTGTAAGTGATGAGACTACCACAGTAGAGATTTAGTGCTGCAGCATTTTACTATTCTAGTTTTCCCACAAAGAAAAAGCACATTTTAACTTATTCATTCAATTATTTGCTTCTTTATTACTTATACAAAACATCGAGTTTGGAAAGTATGTAGTGTACTGTGTCAGGCAGATAGGCACAAGAGAGAAAAAAAACCCTAATTTTTTTCTTGTGATCACATGGTTTATCTAGGTTTAGGAATACAATTCTTTAATAGTTGGAGATGGGGGTCTGGAGACAGTATCCAGTTCTGAAGGGTTCTAGATCTCTGTGAAAATGTTCACAGGATATTTCCAGGAAGGAATCTCTGTGACTCATAACTTTTGCCTAACTATCTACCAGTAGACATGTTGAGAAGGAGGGTGTTAGCCCAAACTGACTTATCTGGCCCAGGCTGAGAGTTTTCCAAGTATATGAATAGTTAAGATTTTTCAGAAACTTCAAAGAAGGGTTCCATAAGATCTGTCTGATTTTACAGTTCTAAATTCAAAATTTCCCTGTCTCCAAGAAAACATAGACTAAATGACTTAACGTTAATGTACCATACCAATGAATATGCCTTTCAGATAATGACACAGGCAGTGTCTCTTATATATTCTTTTAAATAAAATGCAATACATCTCAGAAAGGTGTTTGAGAATCTGCTCTGCATATTTATTTGCAAGATAGTATTTCTGTTTCATTTAACTCTTTCATACCTCTGGAGAATATACTCTTTCCTTTATCCTCCTCCCTACCCCCCTAAAGCTGACTTTATAAGGGACAATTTTTCAACATTGTAAATTTTGCTTTATTAAAGTAGTCTTAGACAGTTGACTGCCTGGCTTCTCATTTTTGCATTTCAGCATGACACATACACAGTTTTTACTTTATATCCCTTATAGGATTTTGCATATATTTTTGAGGGGAAATAAAGAGACATTTATAATTCAGGCTAAATAAAATGTTTAATGAGGACAAAGAGACAGTTACTACTATCAGAAGCTTGTAACTCACAGCTGTAGTATCAGGAAGCAGCCAACATTTACATCTGCCTCTGTCTAGGATGTATTTGGTGCTGGGTACTATATATTGGGTGTGAGGGTGTCCTTGCATTACGGAGAATAGAGCTCTGAGTTGGTTCAAGGTCACTGTTGCTGAGAGCACAGGCATCCAAGCATCTGAGTAGGTTATTAAGCTTGACTTCTAGAACTTTCACATTTCTAACACAAAAATAGCTGTTTTAAGCCTGCTGTTTAGTGTCTTCAGACTGGCACAGCTACAGGTATGACAGTCACATCTTTTTTTCTTTCCTCATGAAAGGTGATGAACACAGTACCAATCAATTGTGCCATGCTATATTGTCCAGTTAACTCTAAGCAAGTTATTGCACTTATCAGAAATCATCTGATTGCTGCAGCATGAAGATCCACTCAGAGTAATTTCTCCTGTTTCTTAGTAACTTCCTTGGCAAAGAAATTGAGTCCAGACAGTGCTCTTTTTTGGAGCTAGTGTGAATACCCATCTTGGCAGTGTGGTCCAGAAAATCCTGTGAGCAAAGCACCTACCTGCAGCAGTGGTAGACAAGGACACACTGAGATGTGCTAGGAGGAGTGTACCCAGCAGGGCCAGGGATGTGAGGCCACTTAGGGACCCCCCTGTACAAGGGAGACATGGGCAAACTGGAGTGTGTTCTGCAGATCCCCACCAAGATTGTGGGATCTGGATTGCTTGTCCTGAGAGCAGAGGCCTGGTAATATGGGCTCAGCTACCTTGGAGAAGGGAAGATTTTAGTGGGGGGTTCACAGCAGCCTCCCAGTCTCTACCAGTAGGGTATGATGGTGCCAGGCTGTTCACAGTGGTGCCTGGTGAGAGAACAAAGTATAATGCATGTAAAGTTGAAACAGAAGTTCAAAGAGAGAAGCCTTTTCATCCTGAGGGCAACCAAGGACAGGAACCTGCTGCCAGGGGATGTTGTGTGACCTCCACCCCTGGAAGACTCCGCAGCAAAACCAGCCTACATCAGCAAGAAGGCTCTGATAATGAAGCCTAGGGTGGAACTCATGTTTTCATATGACACACCACATACAATAATTTCCTCATCTTTCCACAATGCAGTCCATCATCATCCGGCAGCTTGCCTGTTAATTTTATGCCTTTTGTCACATTTCCCATACACAGTCTTTCTCATTAGGACATATGTTGGAACTAATTTTTTTTCATTCTCCTATGAGTTATTTGCAGCCTGATATTTCTTTTTCTGTGAGTAGGTTAGATAAGTATTTGAACTTTCTCTAAGTTCAAATTAGTTCTGTAATACTCTTAACCCTTTGATATCTCTTTGATGATGATCAACAACACTAACTAAGCTGTATATCTTACTTCCAAATGTTCTCTAAATGATCTTTAGAGGGAAAATGCTTGTGTATAAATGCTAGGAATGAGAGATACCAGTACTTGGAAAGGTAATGCATATAAAGTTCTGCAGATTAGAAATATGTATCATGATGTTTCATTCTCATATTTTGTCCCTGCCTATGGGCTCTACTAAGGCAAGCAAACCCTTAGCAATGTAACACAGTGTGCTGCAGAGCCCTTTCTGTTGTTTTAAGGTTGCTGGTCTCATATAACTTAGCAGCACAGAAGTTTTGCATTACCTGTTATTCCCTCTATACATCTTCTGTCTCAGCCCAAGACCTTAAGAAACAAAAATCCTTCAAAAAACACAAGTTCCTTTTCATTTAGTGTCAATTGTGGATCTCAGGAATTGCTGTATATGCAGATTCAGACATTTTCTTTTTTTTTTT
>WEIU01016037.1:100987-125677 GCA_013389925.1 Aegithalos caudatus | reverse complement strand
TTGTTGGGGAAATTGAGACAGACTTTGCTAGAACATGAATTTTAGAGCAGATAAGGAAAAGTGTTCAAACTTTTCCACATTTCTCTATGGTCTCCTTTTCCCTGTTAGTGGAATTGGTGGTGTGGCTTTCTGTCCCCTCTATCCCCACTGCAGAGATTGCTTTCACTTACAAGCTGAGCAGAGGGCACAGCGGGTTCTGTCCTGTCCTCCCTGTTCCCCTGTATCTCATGGGCTGAAAACAACATAGATGCTGTAAAAAGCCTTACTNATCTTGTTCCGTGTCTGAGGAGAACCTAAAGACTCATTACTATTAGAAATACAAGACATATCTAATGTTATATGAAAGACACGTTTTGCTGCATAACCATTTGATCTTCATTTATGGTTATGGTGGGAGTTTTTAAGGAGCAGTTTCTGAAATATGGAGCGTGAAGGAAGGATGTTTGAAATCCTTCCTGCAACTCTAGTGATTGTATACTAAATATCACAATATACGAAGAAAAAGCATATTTTAGTACTGCATGAATTCAGACACATGGGAGAAAGAATTCCCTTTAATCCTTTGACTTTCTAGAAGTCAGAATTTTTTTTTTTTTTTAATTTCTGTGCAAACCTTTAAAATTTTAGTGATTTATGTTAGTCAAAACTCTGAAATATTTTGGTCAGAAAATATTTCTTAGTGGTTCTAGTTACTGTATTATTCAGGTTCTCTTGTTCCTAGTCAGACTACATCTTCTCTCATGCATCATAATTCCTCAGTGAAGCCAAAATGTCAGGTTTCCTTCTCACTTAAGTTTGTCATATTCTAAACTCTTCTTAGTACTACTCTTTGTTCACAGAACATACTGGCAACTGCCTAAGATAATGTAATTTTTGGTTTGGGATTGAAAAATAATCCACAAATGTGGTTGGGGTACATTTTCCATTTTCTGCTGCTGGGCTCAAGTGCCTTCCTTGGAAAACAGGCAATTTACCTCTAGCCTGACTAATTATTTATTTCTGTCCTTTGCTCCAATTCCAGTCCTTATTATTCTGCATAGCATAAATTGGCCTTCCCAGTACCCAATGTATATATGTCTCATTTATTCATTTTTTTTCTTTTATGCTTAACCTTATTTTTATAGTTCAACAGAGCCTTTCAATTTACATATCCAATAAAATTTTATAACAATAAGTTGTATCTAAAACTCTCTGTAATTGCTTGAAAACAGAACATATGTATCTGAGAGACAGCTGGCTGATGAGAGAAGATTCATTGTTTTGGCACAGAAGAAGAACAGATTACCAGGGGCATGATTTTACCAGTTTTTAGCCTTGTTAGTCTGGCCCATGTGAATTGTTCTCAAGGTAAGTGAAGAAATAAAATTCAGCTTTTCCTTCTGCTCAAATCATCTTCTTATTAGAACTTTATTTTCATATTTGAGACTGAATGGGACCATGAATCAACCAAGTCCTTTCTCTCCAGGTCCTTAATGAGATTTCTTCCTCGTATCTTTGTTTTATTGATGGTGTATAAAAGAAAAATTGTAAGTAGAAATTGTGAGGTAATTCCACATTAGATAGCCTTGGGCACCTGCCACCTGAAAGCCTCTCATCCTATCCCAGGAAAGATTCCTAGCTTACAAATTTTTCCTTGAGGCTGGACACAGAGCTAAACTGCACAGCAGGAGACATCTCTATGATCCTTGGAAAATCTGCCAATAGAGTGTGGCATTTCTCATGTGCCATGCTGTGCCACCATGCTGAGAGGACCTATTGCTCTGTCTGACTTTAAAGATTCATGCAGGCTGAGAGCTCAATCACTGCACATTTCTAAGGCATTTCCTGATGTAATCCTATCTTGCCAATTCACATACAAGCCCCAAAGAGTGAAGGAAGTGCAGTGTCATGTCTTCATTGGCATTTTAGGAGGCAGCTGCTTCACCAGATTCCAGAGTTTCTTCAGCTAGCTCAGTAGTGTGAAGCAGACTAAAGAACATTCTGGAATTTTTATAGTGAATACTGTTTTACCATTTCTAACTGCAATTTCAAGTTGTTAACTGGGATACAGTCAAATATTGCTACCTCCCACCACATTCCTGAGTGGTGCAGAGAGAGATTATAACCATGGTGGTTCTTAAAGACACTATCTATTAANTGCTGTGTCTGACTTCTACTTTACACTGACAAAATGCTGAGTTTTCACAATTACTCTCTTCTGAGCAGTTGTGTAAGTTATCAGTTCACGTGCAGAGTGGCAGACACTGTGCAAGGTAGAACTGCTATGATGATAATGAGCAAGGGTGCAAAGAAGTCAATAGAGTCAGACAGGCAGAGCTCAGACTCAACTCATTAGTGCTCTTCTAACCTCCAAATCACCCTTTCAACTCCATCCCTAGGGGCTGTGATATGTGTGGGAAGCTAAAGATAATGCCTCAGGACTTTGGATATCCTTGACAGCAGGAGGAGGTAGATCTTTTCACTCCTTTCTCTTGGTTCTGTTCATTTTATTGCTGGGAATCTCTATGTGGAAGTGCTGCACCCCAGATTATGAGCTTTGGAATATGAAATAGAAATTCTCCTATATCATTTCAGACCTGTTCAATAAGGAACTGCTGATGTACATGACAAAGGAGAGCAAAATAAAAGTGTCCCTCCCAAGGACACTGCTCACTCAATGAAAAATTGTAAAAATAAAAACATTATATAACTTTATATTCAGGTGTTCAATAAGGAGAACTACTTATCGAGAAAACAAAAAAATCTCAAATGAATAACAATGACCATCATGGTCCAATCTTTATCCAAGTATGATTATAATGAAATCAACTGATTTATTAGACACAAATTTGACTGTATGGCACAAAGAAATGCACATAATGATCTGTCAGCACTTACTTTAGGGCCAACAAAAATAGTAAATACTTTGCACCTGCAACATTGTATTAGCTCATTATTTACCTTAGTACTTTGCAAAGAATTTTTAGGGTTGAAGAGTAGAATCAGCCCTATGACTGGTAAAGACAAATTTATTGCAGTCTAAATGAAAATGAAAAAAAACCTGATCTTTTTCATTTAGACTTGAATGAAGAAAGACACCCAGGAGTAAGAAGAGGATAGTAATGATGGGGGTCAGGTCAATTGTGATCATGCTGCTGTGGAAATGGTATGGAAAGTTCATCTTGTGGGATTAATGCACTGGTCAGCTGCCTGAAAAGCCAGGAAAGGCATGATAGAGTACGGAAGCCGATCCAGGTACTTTAAGAAAAGAGGGCCCTGGTTCCTGCTACCACTGAGACTCAGTCAGCTTTTCTGATAATTGGCCTGAACTACCAATTCCTGTGCTTGTCTGTGCTTGTTCTTTGGAAGCCTAGATAGGGTGTCTAGAAAAAAAAATCTACCACTTTTCTTTTTGCTTGATCATTTTTATTTTAGCAAAAATAAGAATTTGTGAAGAGTAACACTGTGAGTAAGCTCTTCTAGTCCAAAGGGAAGTTTGAATTTTGTCAGAAGAAAGTACTGAAGTCTAGACAGTTTCTTGAATCTGCTCTCTTCTTGGTCCTCTTCCCCTTTATTTTCAAAAGGCATGAATCTTTGTATGGGAACTACTGGCAACACACACCTGACTAGTTGCCGAAGATGGAAATTCACGGTATTACTGATTGCAGTAGGTACAGGCATTTAGCACTGCACATTGTCATGCAGAGACAGCTGAACTAATTCTCCTCAGCCCACTTGTGTGCCAGAAAATTCTGGTCTCTTGATGTTCTGATGCAGCTGAGGTACCCAACCTCAGGATCTGCACTAAGGTACCTACTTTTGGTTGTTGAGCTGCCTTGAGGAAATGTGAACCTATACTTTCATATAATATTCTGCATGAGCACAAGCAAGGTTCCCCTCATAAGGGTCTGAGCACACAAAAAAGCACAAGCATGATACTAATATCAATCCTATTTAGTCATCATGTGTATTGGATTTGGTAAGGTCTGAAAGGAGCCTTGTATGAATATTTATAATAGGACTATCATTCTGAAATAGTAAAAAAAAAAAAAGCTTTTATTGCGTGACAAGTAAGTATAACCTGTAGTCATATAGATTAAAAAAGAAGGAAAGAAAACCAAATGGTATTTCCTTACATGTGAAATTCCATAATGCATGTGCTATAGTGCTACATTATTGATTTATGCTGGAATCAAAGCATCCAGTATCACATAATAGATAGGAAACTCTGTCATACGGAGAGCTGAGGTTAATGCATTGAGCAGTAGTATGACCCTTAGTGTTTAAGATCTTGTGACTATTTTAAAACAGCTGTTACATTTGCCATTGGTCAAATTTGACAGCTACATCAAAATAAGTATATTAGCAAATATACAGAATGAAGTTAAACTGCAAGGAGACTTAAAGAGGTCAGAATAGTACAATGTGGGAACACAACATACATTTTGTTTAAAATACCAAGGAGAAAAAAAAATACCATCAAAAATTTGAAGGTAGATTTCCTGAAACCACCAGGGAATATCTGGAGATGATAAAAATAACCAAAACACAGGACAGGTGTTCTGGATTCTGTGTAGAACCTCAGAGGAAATAGGGTAGCTTTCATAGCTCTGGTGAGTCAGTATTTAGAATAAAGCATGATCTTTTGGTTTCATTACACAGGAAATATTAAACTGTGAAAAGATAAAAGATAAAGAAAAATGCTGTAGGAGACATTAAGTCAGGATTCTAAGAGATTTGAAAAAACTCAAGTAGTGTGAGTGCTTGCTTCCCAGTGGCTTTAGGACGGTGATATGGGTCAAATGCACATCTTAATTCAGTAAAACACTACAGTGGACTTAATTCTGAACATGGGTTCAAGCAGAGATCTTTTCTTCAGACATTGACTTATTCTCCAAAATACTGGGGAAATGCAGAATTTAAGCATACAGGAGAATTGTCGCATTTGAAAGACTTTGCTAAATTGCAACCAATTAAGAGACAGAAAAAAAAATTAATGGAAAGAAATCTTTGTACAGTAGGAGGTGTATGGAATAACTGATACTTGGGAAATGTGAATTACTCTGTTTTATTTTGCTCTGGTTTAAATAATGATTCAAAATAGAAGACTTTATAGTATACTTTCAAATATATTTCAGTTTTTCTTGAACTTGCTGGGATCTAAATACCTTTGAGAAAAGAACAAGTGGGAAAACTGTTCTTTCACTGATTCTTCTACCTGCATTTGTTTCATTGGAAATTCTGGAGAAATAGGAAATATAGCTTTTCTGTTAAAAGAAATCTACCTTTCATTATCTTTTTCACCTTTAATTTCTTTCACCTTCTGGTTGTTTTTTGATTGGTTGGTAGTGGTTTTTTTTGTTTTTTTTTTTTTTTTTTTTTTTTTTTTTTTTTTTTTTTTTTTCACTGCAGCGGATATACCCAGGATGACCAAGGAGTTGGAAAAATTAGGCTTTGGCAGTGCAGACAAAAGGAGTTGCTAACTGTAACCTGCCCTTCTCATACTGGGGAACAAAAATGCCTCAACATCTGCCCCTGTCCATGCACAGTCCTGAGTGTTATATAGCAGAAAGGAAAATGCAACTTGTGGAATCGATATAACTGAATTAACAGCAGAGAATATCTGCTATGGGGAGAAATATAAACAAATATTTTCTTAGTATGAGAACTTATGACAATGTGTGCAGGTGAAATTTAGAAGAAATATTTAGTAACCTCACCTAAACACAGAGGCTGAGATCGGCAGGTCTTGGATGCACAGCACAGCTCAGATGGACCAGCTTTAATTCACCTCCTATACCTGTCTTTTCTTCCTGGCTATGTGAAATGCTGTCTGGTAAATTTCTGAAGACTTCTCTAGCAGTGCTGACTGTAAGCTTTCCAAAGGAATCTTCTGACACAGCCTATTATTCCAGACTACATCCCCTATTTGTTGCCTCAGCACTCTTACCCTGTCTATCTTCATTCGTACTTCACTCTGATGCTTCATTTCCTTCTAGGGCTTTGAATCTGATGATAGTTTTTTTTATCATTGAGGCAAAATCCAACACTAGTTTCTGAAAATGCTCAAGACTGTGAGTCAAAGACATTGCATAGCCTGTCTTTAAATTCAGAAGTCATGGGAGAGGTATCCCCAGGTACGCTTTTCCAATATATAATCATGAATGTAAGGTGTACTGATCTGACGATCCTTGAGAAACTTTTACTAAGATTTACTAAGATTCTGGAAGTCTCATGGGAAAAGCTATAAATGCCATTTCAAACTGTACTTGGTGTTTCAGATGGTTTTCCCCATTTCACTTATACAGGGGAAAAAATTGTTCAAGAGGTGAAAAGTGGAAAATAAACTCAAACACCAGTTTAAGCAGTTTAAGAGGTGCCAGAGAAACTTTAATTAAATCTTGATGACTATGTGAAGATTGTTTGGGTGAACTGGAAGCAAACTGAATTTTACTTCATGTTAAATTTTAAATTGTTTTGTCTACTTTTCTTTCACCAGATTTTCAGTGGTTTCATAGGTTATCACAACACTTGGAGATTAGGAGCAGAAGGACTAAAATATATTTTTTTCCTGGGTGACTTAGATACTTAGGCCCATATTTGTAGGTGTTGCAAGACTTCAAATCCTACCCAGTAAAGACTTTTGTGACTGACTTTTACCAGAATTCACCAGAGTTAGAGAGATATTTGACTAGCTTGGGTGGTAAGCATCATGAACATAATTCATAGTGAGTTAAAATGAAGGTCAAGATCCCAAGTAATTTAATCCAAAATTCACACCATCTCCTGCAAGTTTACCCTTAATGAAGTCACTGCAATATGAAGACATGGAACTGTATGCAGGAATGATAACAACCTGGGACCTTCTGCTTCTTGGGGCTCTCTCTGAAGTCGAGAAGGAACCATAGCAGCTAACTTGAACAGTTAATATTCTGAATAGAACACTCTGGTGCTTTGGAAATATTTTACTATAAACAAACAAACAAACAAAAACCACACACACACACACACACACACACCAAAGAAAAACAAAAACAAAAACAAAAACAAAAAACCAAAAAAAAAAAACCAAAAAAAAACCCAAAAAAAAACCCCCAAAAAACCAAAAACAAAACCAAAACCAAACAAAAAAATAAACAAAACAAACAAACAAACAAAACCAAAAAAAGACAATTTTACTGGGAAATGATCAGATTTAGCAAACCAGTTTGAATGCATTCATCCTGGCAGGCTGGTGAGTCTTGTTTGCCTGCTCCATTTTGACTTCCTCACCCCTATTCTCTTTTTGCAAGGAGTTCAAACAGTGAGTAGGAACACCTTGTTCTGGAGGCTGCTTTCCAGACTACTTGTTGGAGAGCACACAAAAAAAACATTTTACCACAGGTGAAAAAATAATATCTCTGAATAGCAATTACACACAATTACTTAGTTTTTTGAAACATTATAGTTGTGTATCTGTTTGTTTTCTCTCTCCTTTCAGACATTCAGTTACAATTTGTTAAATTCAATCAAATAATTTTAGAAAACATAATAAACATTTAAAATGCATCAAAGCCATCTGGAAATGCTCTGCAGTGCACACAGAAACAGTGACATTCATCTATGCATATTCAGCACTGGAGGTTTTTCACTCTCTAACTTTTACATCAGCAACCCAAATAACCTGGGTTTAGAACGTGCTTGAGCAAAAGAGACTAATCAGTGTAAGACTTTTAGAGGTAGGACATTTGAAAATCCTGTGAAACATCCCTATCCCCTCTGACATTTAAATTCCAGTGAACACCTAACCCCATTTTCAGATCTATCTCAGCCATTTGGGAGACCTAATGTAAGTGCCCAGGTCAGAGATGATGACAGAGTCATGAGCCCTGGTCATGTGCCCAGCTGAGGCCAGTCTTGATTACAGCATCAGACAATCTAAAATACAACAAGATTTTTTTGTGTGTTTTCTATGCAACAAACACCCTTGCCATACAGAATTACTAGGATCAAGTTAATGGAGGTGATCAGCACAGAAAAATGAAAACCCTATGAGGGAAACACAGCTCAGGCTCTTAAAAGATGCAAGGGTCAAGCACTCATGGTCCTGATTGCTAATTTTTGGTGCTGGAAAAAATCATGCATATTATCATACATATACCAGATGTGTGGGTAATGCCACAAGTTTGCTCAGAAGGGCCTGACACAGAAGAGGAGGAGGAGGAGTGAGGTAAACCAGAGTTTTTCCGCTTCAACTAACCTTTCTTCTTCATTTCTCAACAGAGTTTTTGCCTGGAAAGAAGGATGGAGAGTACCAAAGTACTTGTTTTATATATTATAGGACAGACCAGTTTCTGTGCTTGAAGATGATTGTATTCATAATGCAATTACCCTCCCTCAGAATTCTGGAACTCAATGCCTGAGATGTCTGACCTTCACACATGAAGAAATAATTCCTACTCCAAAGAACCTATAGCAGAAGAGGAAATAAATTTAAATTACTTTATTTCGACAAAAACAATCCCTGTAATTTATGCCAAAAAGAATATAATTTAAAAGAAGTTTCCATAGATTCACAGATATTTTATTGAAGTACTGTTTTCATGGAAGGCTTCACCTAAATTATCTTTAGATAAGGTCTGAGGCATTTCAGATATGTGGAAAAGGGTGGAAAAGGGAGGAAATCCCATCCAGTATCTGACATAGGTGCAGCAAGCTGTGTCTAGCAGCCCCTGTCTATCTGTCTGTCTGCTGCAGCAGGGACTTCACATCATCTCATACTGGGTTTTCTTTTATACTTTATTATACTTTCATACTGTTACTTCCTGAGTAATGCAGAGTGCAAGACAGCTGTTGAAACAACCTGAGGCTTGAAAAGGTTCACAGTTCTCCTGTAAGAGCATGACTTCACAGCTGTTGAAACAAGTTTGCCACATTTTTAGCTTCATAGTTTCTACAAATTAAAATACCTCCACCAATATTTGCTTGTTACATGACTAATTGCTAATTTCCTTGATTTAGCCTATCTGCTAATTGTGGGTAATCCACCTGCTGTGTCCAAACACTGCTCTGATGGTCCAAACACTGTGGTATATTTTGTGCTACAGAAACATATTGTAGCAAGAAAAATTGCCTATATTCATCTATAGTTCAGGCAACAGATCCTCACAGGTACTAATATTTTGTTGGCATGTCGTAATATTAAAATGTAAGAAAAATAATCCTTTGGTTTTTTAAATGGTAATTGTCACAATAGATTGAAACTGGAGGATTCCAAAATATGAGCAGAGTGACAGATATCTCAGTGCACGTAGCAAAATATTACATATCTGACATGAATTTACGAGCACAGCCCTTTCATGAAGCTTAACTGCATTTTACCAGCACCGAAAGCTGGGATGAAGGAAGAAAGTATTAGCAGTCAGAGCTTTTTCTGCAATTTGTAATGCATGTCAACACTGGGAGAGACATGCTTGAGCTGGCAGTGACAGCACAATTGAACAGATAGCATGAGACATGCCCTTCACTCTGCTGACATGCATTCAGCATACGTCAGAGCACGCTCAGAAGAAGCAATTTCTGTCCTTGAGCATTCCCAGGGAAGGGACGTGCTTCTCGCCCTGCACCTGTGCTTCTCTCCAGGCTCTGGCTCCTGATTAACACAACCAGAGCAGCAGGCACAGCTCCTGTCTTTGCCTGTGCTGGATCTATAGTGTGAGATGAAAAACATTCTCAATTCATATGAGTAATGAGCATTACAAATTAGACTCAGATCAATTATTAAATGAAGATGATTATGAAATATTAAGAGGAAGCTATTATACATAATGTATTTGTCACAGATTAAAAATCAGCATCCAAGTAATATCCTTCTCTTTCTGATAATGTATTTGGATATTTAACATATTTAAAGGGAGTGCAAAAAAGTGAAAGGGAGGTGCATCTATTAAAACAAGAAATGGATTTGCTAATGTCCTCTGCAAAAGGGAGTTTACTTCTGTCTTGGGTATAATTTATCTCTGGTCTCTGGTGAGAACATTTAGACCCATCATCTCAAGCCTGTGTACCACTGTTATCATTACTTACTGTGAAGACACTGTTTTATTGTACACACTCTAGGAGAAGAAAAATTCTGATTTAATGTGTAGCCTTGTCAATTGTGTGGAAGTCCTGTTGACTAAAGAGTGCTTTTGTACTAACACAATCAAGTTGCTGTTTGGCTGGGAGTTCACCATGACAGAAGGTACAAGCAGCAGAGTCACTTGTTCCCTGAGCTTCTTCTAAAGCCCTGCTGTGCTGAGATATTTTGCTTTGCATCTGATGAGTAAGTGGTGCAGCTTTGTGTCCATGCTTGATGTGGTGAGGAAGTGATGTTTCTACAAAACCTCATTAAATTTATCTCAGGACTAGAGATGGTTGAAAAAAAGTGGAATCATTGGCAGAACACTTCTGTCATCAGAGAATACTGGCTCCATGGAAATGAGACAATGTGTGGAGATGTGTTGGTTCCTGTAGGAATCAGACCAAAGGGCAGGATGCCTGGTTCTTTGTGAACCCTCCTAACTCCCCAGGTGGTGATGACATTTCTGTCTTACCTGACACCCCACTCTCCTCCTGGACTCCTGACCTCAAAGCTGGGGTGCAGCTTTCCCAGCATACCAGCACCAAGGAGAACACACTGGCTTCTCTGTCCTGATGGCTGAGTCCAGGATGTGTCACTGAGGATGGAGAAGGGAAAAGTGAATAAGCAATGGCTGTGACATTCCAAGGCACTGTGACTGTCCAGGAGAAAGGGCCACCCCTTTCTGGAGGCTGCTGGGTTGCTTGTTTGCTGTGACATGGGCAGAGAAAGAGTAGAAAAGAAGCTGAAATATGGGATACAGGGAGAGGCTGCTGGCCCTTTGCACCATGCAGTGGAGTGTCCAGAGTGTGCAGCGTGAAGTAGGAAGCCCATTGGATGGACAGAGGGAAAGATTATATTTAGCTGCAAGAAAAAAAGCAAAATATTCCAGAAAGACTGGTGTCCTTTAAGGTTGTTTCCATATTTCCAAAACAGCACCTGTTTGAAAATTAGTCCAGTTCAGGATTTTGCATTTTTGCCAATACTCAAAAGGGAAGCTTATCAAAATCATGAGTTATTTTGTTTTTCAGCAGGATGGATTTTCCTCTTGTCCTCTGCTGCTTTAGTGTTAACAGCTTATGTTTGAACTTGTTTTTTACTTTGGCGACCTCCCATTGCAACAAACTCTGTCATCCAAGAAGCCATCACATCACTTGTATGTTAATACATGAAAGTATTTTGATTCTTCAGGATGTAAAACTGCATCCTGCTGTGAGAAAGGAAAATTTTGAAATACTTGTGGTCTATTTTTGTCTGTTCTAGAAGGAATATCCTACTCAGACTTCCGTTCCAAGCTATTATTGGCTCAAACCAATAATTAAGAGACTCAAAGAGCATTATTATATAATATTAAATAATATTTAGTTCATATAGTTATAAGCTGAAAGGCAACAGATTTTGAAACTATAGTAAATGGTTAATTAAAAAAAAAAATCTTAACTGGAATATGAAAGCCTTCTTTGAAGGCTTTTACATCTCTTGAGTAAATATGTGCAGTTACAATTAGACAAGTTTGTTAAACATGTATTATGTAACCAAAACCCTGGAACAACTCCAATGCCATATCTCTCTATTGTGTAAATATGTAATTAGGCAAGATTTTTTCCAGTACTTTTGCTGACTACATTTTCCTTGGTCATGCAAGAATAGGATTTTTCTGCTCTCAGACATAACACAACCTGAGCTCTACAAATCCTGACATGGTGTACTACCTTTCCACTCCCATTTACTAATTCTTTATAACTCTCCTTCTTTTAAATGGGGCAAACCCCATGTGAGATCTGACACAAAATATCAGTCTAAGAGATGATTAAGTACTTGTAAAAGCACTCAGAATAGGGATGAACACTAATGTTTTTCCAACTGGCTTGTGGCCAGTTAGGGTGGAATAGATCACAAGAACAGAGGATTCAGGTCATGGGCATGCTTCTGTACTCAGCTGTGTGGTGCCTCTTTGCACAGTCCCTCTTCTGAGAGAATGCCAGACACAATAAATGCTGTCCTGAACTCTCCCAGCCCTGATAACTAGTGAGGAATAGTGAGCTGAGTAAAGCTTTCCCTGACTGCCTACATCTGGCCTACATGGCTGAAGGCTAATTTATACCTTCCCAGGGAACTCAGTTTAGTTATGAACCTCACAATGTTAGCTTGGACTTGAAGATCCTAGAGGTCTTTTTGAACCTTAATGATTCTATGATTGTTTTTCTGACATCAACTGGAAAAATATAGATTGTTTTGTGCAAGCTTTGTGACACTCCTGATAGCATGTCTAAGGGTAGGAGAGACTGACAAAGATGATTGACAGGAGTGTGTCAGCACAGGACAGGTTATCAGTTTGGCTTAATTCTGGCAGAAATCTCTTGTGATTTTACCAAGAGCTTTCTAATAGTGGATTTTCATGTTTAGAAAGAATTTTGAAGACAAGTGAGTAATTTTGAGGATTCATGGGGCTTGGACAGTTTTTTTATTATATCTGGCTTTGTATTTCCCCAAGAACACGTATCACTTTGAAAGACCCTTAACATTCATATTCATAATGCAGATAAAGCTTTTAAAAAACATAATTAACATTTTAGAGAACTTCTGAAATAATTCAGGCATGTGTGAGCCACTAATGACTCAGTGGAAGGGAATTTCTCACCACTCACCAGTGAAACAGTGCTGTGTAGTGCTCCCACACTGTACTTCAAATTCCTGTTCTTAGACTGGTTGACATTTTTATTTTGGTTACCCCATAAATAAACTATAATGTTGCTTTTCATGATGAATATAATACTAATATCATTCCACTTGCTGAAGATCAAGAAGTTAGAAAGCATTATATATATGCTTAGAAAAATCAGACGTGACGCTTCAGAGGACTGCAGAAAATTAAGACTTATCTTAGCAATAAAATTGATCTTTAAAAACAAAATTATTCAATTTGCAGAGATTTGAGGTAATCCAGAGATACAGCAGCAATTTTTCTTTAAAAGAAAACCATCTGCCTCTAACTTATTGCAATTTTTTAGCATATGAAAATAATGGCAGTCTGTGGGAAAAAGGTCAATATAAATTGTGAATATTTTTTAAAAAGGCAATAATAAAGTTCATTAAAAAAACTCTATGAAGTTATCCCATGGTGAGAAATGTACCCTCAATGCCTTTAAAACTGCTCAGCTGTGAAAAAATATGAGCGTAGTCCATTTTTTTAAATGATGAAAAATTAATATCAGGTATTATAAGGTCCTCTATGGGATCAATTGTTTAATTATCAATTTTTCTAATGGAAAAACAGTATAAATCAATCACATTAAATATTAAAAGTGTGAAGTAAAGCAGTAGTGGGCTGAAAAGAAAAATTCTGAAAGTTTCCTCAGACACAAAATTATTTCAACTAATCAGTGCAACTGATGACTGATACTCATCAGGTTTGAAAAATGAAGAGAACAGAATTTTCCAGCTTTGATTCACTATTGATGTCTGCCCATTGCCACATACAATGACAATCTCATTTCTCTTACTTGTCCCAGAGCAGCTTTTAGTAATCCCCTGTTTGGGGATTTCAAGAACAATCTATACTCCTTTATTTTGAGAAATGGGTTTTCAGAAAGCTGTGATTAGATAAGGTTGGATTTTTATTCTCCTGCTCCATATTCTGACCAAGTTTTTTGGGTGAGCATGTAGGTACACATGTATGACAAGAGGGGAAAATAAAGCCAAGGCAGAAACTTCACAAAATGGGACTTCCCAGCTGCAACCACCTGCACAGTAGTGGCTGGATATCTAAATATTCCCAGAGGAATCACAGTGAAAATAATAAAATCCAAACAAATTAAAAGAGAAGGGGAACCACAAATTTATTTGCTTATCTTTCTGTGGGGCATGTTTTTGAAGCCCAGGGAAGCAGGGTGTTGCAGGTGTTGTGGACTGAATCCCTAGGAGGGTCCTTGTCCATCACATCTACTATCTTATTTTTTTTTCATAATCAGTATAACCCCACTGTCAGGGAAAGTGAGAAACTCTTTGACTAAAAAAGCTGCCCTGCATTAACAGTCATGAGAATTTAAGGCAGTTTTTTTTTTTTTTTTTTTTAAATTGAATTGAACAATTCACCTTAAAATAACAGGATGGCATTTCCCCAGAGAGAGGAAAACCAAAGCCTGATTTGACATAACTAATAAAATTTGAACTTTATCAGTCAAACAGTGAGAAAAGACCTCAGGGGAAGGGAATTAATGGGATTTATTAACATGTTGCTGTTGCCTGAACATGTGCAGCAAATTCACTATACAGCTGTTGAATTAAAATGTGCCACAGCATTTTTGGAAAGTCATGCTTTTTGTTCTATTTTCTTACCTACTGTAAAAACTTCAAAAGAAAAAAAACAACATAAATTCCACTGAGAATAAGTCTGCTCATTAAGAAAGGCTGAAACGATGCACATAAAATGAGCACTCACCTCATTTTTTTTCATATTTGGAGTGAAAACATATGTGTGATTTAAGGAAACATAGAAAACTGCAGCTAATTAAATGGTTGTGGGTTTTTTTTCTCTCATAATTATTGTTTCTCAGTATTCAAAGGTCATATAGCCATACCATAGATATTTTTGCTATTACAAAACATGTGAAAATGCTTTTTTTCCAAAATCAAAAATAAAAAAAAACTCATAATAAAAATTGTTGCATAAAGGTACTTCTCCATCTTAATTATTCTGTTGTCAAATGAAAACAGAATTTAGATGACAGGACAAGAGGAAATGACCTCAAGTTGCATCAGGGTAGGCTTGGATTTGATATTAGGAAAAAAAAAATTCTTTATGTAAAAGGTTGTAAAGCATTGATACAGATTGCCTGGGGAAATGGTGGAGTCACCATTCTGGAAGTGTTCAGAAATCCATGTGGGTGTGGTACTTGAGGACATGGTTTATTGGTGAACATGGCAGTAGTGCTGGGTTGGTGGTTGGGCTTGATGAACTTAAAGGTCTTTTCCAACCTTAACGGATCTATGACTTTATGAAATGCTTCAAAATGCAGCAAACTACACCAGAACTGCATGATTTACATGAACTCATGTAAAAATAATTATGTCCTCACCCTTTGGGGTCCTTCCTTGCTGTTAAAGGGGTTCTGCAAACACTGAGTATGAGGTCAATCCTATATGCAGGTACCGATCCTTATGCCTGCAAAATGTATGGAGAATTTTAGTGTGACTGCTCATGCAGGTAAAGCTGAGGTCTTTCTTTTTTTAAATATTGTAAATAAAAGGCTAAAAATGATCATTTACTTAATTCTCTTAGGAGAAAATTATGTTTTTCACAGCTTCTAATTGGCTTAAAGTTGTAGCAATTTATGGAATATCAAATAAAATAATTTCTCACTGTGTCCTGTCATGTAGATCAGAATATATATATTTCTCTGTAAGGAAGAGATTTTGGTTCCTGTAGGTGTCCCCAGAAGGGAGGTGTTGCTGCTTTGTTTTCCCTGCCATGTTTCTGAGGCCTCACTACAGCTTCTGGCAGCACCTGCTCCTGACTGAGGGGCCTGCGTGAGCTTCACCTTGCTGCCAGATGCACTGGCAACACATCTGCAGAGCAGATGCTGTAACTTTTAAAGAGGGTAGCAGATGGTGGTGTGCTCTTTTGCCCAAGCAGAAGACATTATAACATCAGGAATACGTGAAATAAGCAGGTGCTTTGCCTCTTCCAGCTCTGAAATAGCCCTGACTTCACCCACAAAATATAGCTCTCCTTTTGACATTTGTGGTTTCCAAAAGGTCACTGCAATAATTGAAGTTGCTGCCATTCACTTGTTAGGATTAAATCCCGTGTCCTCTGTCCCCACCCTCTGCCAGGGGGGAAGCTGCCCAGAGTGCCCAACCCCACAGCCAGGTCTGGCTGTCCCTGCAGGGTCCAGCCCCAGCCCTGATGTCTCCTGCAGCCCTCCAGGCTGGCACAACCTGCTCAGCAGGCTCCTGGCACTGGTATGTTCCACCAGAACACTGAAATCAAGGGACTAGAAGGAAATTCAAGCCTAAGGAGATGAAATTCCCAGAAACTGGCACACAACAGTGGAACTCACAGGAGGTCAAGAAATAGTCCTGTCTTCTGCCATTACCAACACTTAATACAAGCCACATTTTTTTAAACTGAATTTTCCTTCAGTGCTAAAATAAATACTGCACACATCACATCATCCCTGCACATTGCCACTCACCCACATGAATCTTACTAGGGACAAATCTGTTACCTCAAGCAAGAGTTAAATGAATAAAGCAAAATTAATTGAAATGCCACTTGAAAAAAAAAACGAGAAAGGAAGTTAACAGAGGTACTGATTCTTTTTCTGTTGTGAAGTGGTGGGTTGCTGCCCATGTTTGCATGTAAATAGCTAACTCCTTTGTACAGATACTGGGGTTTTATTGATCTCAAAGGAAACACTATTGGTCAGACCTGTGGAAAATAAGAGAATTATAATAATATAAAAATGAAAAAAAGAAAGCTGTCTCCAAAAGCCCAAGTTTGAAAATAATGATGTAAAATTACATCTGTAATTAAAAGTAGGCAAAACATCGTCTCAGAAAAAAACAAAAAAAATTGATACGCCTCACAAAGGTCATTTGAAAAACTGATGAGAGATTTGAAGTATCAACCTACTGCCTATAATCAAGGTAAATATAAGCACAGTGTATTTTAAATTGGAACAGCACACAGGATGGAAACAGAGTAGATCTTTACTGAAACAGGAAAGACATTACAACTTAAATAAAACACTGATAGGAAGATTTATATTGAGTCTTAGTAGTGCATGTCTTGCCATGATATCAACTAACTATTAAGATTGGTTTAAAGCCATACTTATATTTAGTTCAATTATTTATTTCAACTTTATTTAATTATTTCAAATTATCTATACCAATCAATATCTGCAAAACAGATATTAGAAAATAAATGAAAAAGAGGAAAGGCTTCCATATAAATATATTTTGAAGACATCACAGTCAGTTTGTGACTTTTTTCCCATGCTTTATGTTTCACATGGGTTTCTCCTATCTCTTTATTTTCTAAATAGATTTTTGCACTGAACCAACACAACCTAGATTTGAATAAGGGCACATGTTTGGGCTGTAGCATTCTCCTGCCTGTTCCTTTTTTTAATTATTATTGTGGGGTGATATAGTCGATATTTTATTTCAGAAATTTATCCTCAGCAGAAGACAGCTTTTATTTCCCATCTTCTCTGTCTCTTCCATGTAGCATCATAGTAATACATTCAGATTTGTTTGTAATTCTTAACGACAGTTTAATTAAAAAATTCATGCAAGTAGCAATTGAGTATTTGCACAGGATAATACAGCTACTTCTATAATCCTTCAGGACTCCATTATGGCCAAATTGCCAGCTAGGTTTTACTGGGGGAGTTCCTTAATGTTCTTACAGAGGATAAAATATTAAATTTACAGGGCTATTCTGTTATGTCAGAATCTTTGGCACTGGAAGGAATGATATGCAAAACATTTTCTAATTCTATTTTTTGCATTGATGTGGATATTAATTATAAAAAAAAAATTCTGAGAGATGGGCTAAGAACTGATGAAAATTGAGATGCAAACCAAGTTGCAGGCACAGCACCGCTCCTCAGAAGGGATTGCAGGGTGTGAGAAGGCAATGAGACAGGAGATGGTGAGAGCAGAGGGTCCTGTGAGCTCACACTGTCAGAGAGACTGCTGAGCCAATATTATTCATTATTAGTAAGAATTATTTAATAGTAAGGTCTTTTTTAGACCAAGTCTGTTATGGGGAAAAGTTTGTGTGTGTGTGTGTTGTACTGTTCTGAGACCTTCTGTAGTTCAAAGGGCAATAGCTGCATAAGGACTTTATGACCACCACCTATTACAATGACACCATAAAATTTCTCATATCTTTTTGAGACTCATGGCATTTGTATTGTATTATAATTTTGCACTCACTTTCAGGTATTTCATTCACTTTAGTAAATTTTATGCACAGAACCTAAAAAGAAAAAGCCATGTACTCCCAGCTATTTTAAATATAACATGTGTAGACTTTTTCATGTGAAGTTCCCTGCACATTCTATGTAAGCTGCATACAAAAAGACCCAGTTTCCACATACAGGAAACAGTTTGTGTTTTGAGTGAAAAACAAAATCAGAGAGTTCCCTGGAGTCCTGACAGCCAGGAAATGGTAGTCCTGTGATCTGATGCCTCCCAAGCTTCCTTTTGGTGGAGCACAGTCTGGAGTGAGAGACTTTCCCACCGGCTGAACCTCCAGGCTCTCTTGCAGCTGGACAGGTTGAGCTCCTGATGTCATTAATCCTTTCCATCTTGATCCTCTCTATCCTCTTAAAGTAAAATTTTAAATGGTAGTAGCCCTTGAAAAGCTTCACCCTTACAGTGCAAGGTAACACCCTTACCTACTCTTAAGCTTGTATGCAATGCAGAGAGAAAATACCAGCAGTTAAAAGCTGTTATCTGAAAGGTGAAAAAAAGTTTTACAGTGATGTTTGTTCTGTAAAAAGAAATAAAGAGGGTGGTTTTTTTTCCTACCACCTTTAAAATAAACATCTTGGTGCCTCTTAAAATTATTTGAACTATAGCTATGAGTAGTACATCATACATAAGGGAAAAAGACCTTATGTAAAAACATAGTTCCATTTAGATTGTGCTTTCATGCATCAGAAAAATTATTTTAAAAGCTTCTTGAACCTCTTCTGAGAATTGACTTGATTCCCACATCACTTTTCTCAGAAGTGCAATCAAAATCTCTTAAGAACAAGATACAGTCTAATTGGCATACTTTAAAAGTTTAACTGTGACTAGGAGACAGTCTCTTATTTTAACAATATGGTTTCAAATATTTTTTTTTTCAAAAAATGATTACAATGCTTAGTTATGTCTTTGGAAACTCTATCAAAACTTCAAACAGGTTTCTGAAAATTAAAATGTTTTATTGTCCCAGAAGATATAAATTACTAATGTTTAACTCAGCAGGTGTTCTTTGTGCATTCTTGAATTTTTCATAGCCAGGTTTCAGGAGAGAACTCATGTTTTTGTTTTCCACTAACAATTGCCCTGAGAATAGGACAGAAAACCTCAGTCTTCTGGCTGTCTTAATATCTCCATATGCAGTCAGAAATGCACATTTATGTCTGTGACTGAAGTGAGGCACAGTGTCTCATGGTGCTGTTTCTGGCATTTGTTTTTCTGTAAAGTCAGATCCTCCTATTGCCACAGGAAGCTCCCATCTCAGATATCTTCAGTGATATAAAGATCAGGCCTCTTGTCTAGGAGAGCCAAGAAAAGCAGCTGTCTGTCTGGCCAGGAGATGGATATCACAGCACTTCCCAAGCTATCCTTGCCCTCTGTCGTGGAGTGGGTAGGAGTGGGAGCAGAAACCTGTAATTTCTATTTATGATGCAAGACCCAGGTCAGTCTCATCCAATTTTCCCCAGGCCACGAGTGCTTCATAACTGTACCTGTCCTGCTAAATCTTGAGGGACTGTTATGGTTAAAGTTGGAATTTCAGAACAACATTGGAAGTTGCACCCTAATATTTACAAATAAAAGTTAAAACTGGAGGTGTGTTACTCTCCACTTTTAAAAGTATTTAAAAGGTAAACACTTTTAATTTGAAAATCCCCTGAAACCTTCCTTGTGCATCCCCGTAAATGGATGTTCAGTCTACTGTCAATGGGTAGGTTTGTTTGCTTTTATTATCTTTAACAGACCCCTTAGAGGGAGTCTAGAGAGTTGCTCAAGGATCCATAGATGGATGGATAAAAAAATCCCTCCCTGGAGTAAAACAAAAATTGGGTGACCTCTGTATCCTCAGTTTCTGTGGTTCAGTTATGCTGGATGTCATTTCTGATGCAAGTGATTTTCCACAGCATAAATGAAGGGAAGACTTGTGAGAATACAGGCACAACCAAGACAAATATATGTGGCAGGTTCTAAGATAAAATGGGCTAGGCTAGCACATAAAAGAAGATTTTAAATACAGTGTCATATGGGAAGGTAAGAGGAAAGAAAATTTGTGAATTATGAACCTCTGAACAGACAACAACTCACTGGAATAGCTGAGAATTTTGAGATGTGGAAGAAGACAATAAGTGACAAATATCTTAGAATGAGAGAGATATAGTAAGGTTTGTGAGACTAGGTTTACTATGTCAAATAAACATAATAAATCATAATGTGGGAAGGGACACTGAAAGTTTCCCACCCATGCAGATCCAATTTTCCTCTTGCATGTTTTTCTAACTTTCCTAAAGCCTTGAATAGTCATTTCAATGCTCTGGACTTATTAGAAGATTTTCCACCTATCCAGTTTAATTTTTCTGTATTCTATATATCTTTCTTAGCAATAATTTTTTTTTCTTCCATTACCCAAAACTGAACACCCTTTTTCTCTCAATGGCTGGATTTTGTACCCTCTATGCCCCTCCAGTACCAAAAAAAAAAAAAAAAACAAAAAAAAACAAAAAAAAAAAAAAAAAAAAAAAATCAAGATTCTTTGTCTTATATAAAAATGGCATTTTACAAATTCACATATACCTTCGAGTATTAATCCTAAGCAGAATTTCATGTTAAGTAAAAACAATATTTTACTTAAAAACATGCCATTTTAAAGAAGGGGGAGGGAGGAATTTACAGCAGGAATTTAGGCTTTAAATTTATGAAGAACAATTTTAAAGAAGAATGTGAAAAGGGTTTGGGCATTTTTCACAATTCTAAAAGAAAAATCATGAAACTTATGAAACTTTGGAGGACATATAATAAAAAATAATTCTTTTCAGGATAATCCTTTTCAGTTTGCATATAACTTGAATAGCAGTCAAGCACAAACTGGGAGAAGGAAATAGATGTATCAGATTGGAGGCCTTTAGAAATCTTTTCCCTGGATCATAAATCTCTTCCTAGAATTTTCAGTTACTACAATATGTTAAATATATTTCTTACTTGAGGACTCCATGACGTGTTTTGCAGGCAATTACTTTTCTTCCTTGTTACTAACACAGGAAATATTTGACATACTAAACAAGAGGTGCATTCTGCCCCATAGGTGTCCTGTTTAGTTGCACTAAGAAAACTTTACTTATTTGGTTTCTTGGGTAAACAGGTCCATTATAACCTGTAATAACCAAAGAAAAAAAATAATGAAGAGAAAAGAGAAGTGTCCCACAAAGATTTGCAAGAGACCTTCAGAATATATGGGATGGAACTTAGCATACACATACACACACACATATAGCCTTCCAAGGGTTTGTGAAAATTGTCACCTATGATTTTTTCCTACCTTTTGTAAGAATGGAGGAAAGAAAAGAATGGAAGATCAGCAGGGACAGAATAAGATACGTCAGGTATAAAGAGCATATCCTGGTGTGACTTACTAGGGAGAAGTGAGGAAGGAATGTTCAGGAAATGCTGGCAAATTATTCTTCCATGGCATGGAAAAGAAGGTAGGGGAGCATTACTTTGTGTGAGTGCTCTGTTTTAGAACTATATTAAATCCTTTCATTTTATAGGCTGTCAATGATACATTCAGTAATTTTCTCTTCAGGAAATAAACCACAGAGCACAATGACTGGGAGAACAGGATCCCAGGGACAGGCAGCTGGGTTTTGGATTCTAGCTCTCAAGAGAGGCTAGATAATTTTCTTTCACACCTGAAAGACCCCAAGACAGTATCAGACTTTTCAAACTCCAATGATTTTAAGAATTAAGAATCTAGTGGCCACTGGACCTTGGAATAAAAACAATTTTGGAAATATCAGATTAAAATATTTTATGTTGATTGCTCTGAATTTGCTTGTGTATTTTTTTAGATTTTCATTTAAAAATCAACAAAATTCATATTAGCAGAGCATTTCAAATAGTCCACTAAGGGCTCCAGCAGCTTGCTCTGGTGAATATTCACAATGGGCCTTTGAGGCAAAGTCAGCCCTAAAGTGCACTTCTGAGTGTGGCCTTCACAGCACCATGTGGCTCCAGGGGCTGCAGAGGATGAACCCTTGAATTCAGCAAGTGTGGAAGGAAGAAGGATGTCCTCTCTGCCTTCATGCTAAATCTCAGCTTGTGCTGCCAAACTTGACAAGGATTGACAGGAGGTGCTTCTTGCTGGGGAGGCTGACATTTCAACTCACAGCTTCTCCTCAAAGTCTCGGGCAGGCAGGAATCCTCTCCTGCTAGGGCTGCTCAAAGCAACACCGACTGCAGCGTGCTGGATTGTGCTCCCTCTTGGCAGGAGCTGCAGGGCATGGACACAGGCACCTGTGACAACTCTGCTCCTTTGTAATTGAGAAACTGCAACCACATTTTACTGACTTGTTGGCTCTTTGTCTCTGCCTAAAAAAACCCCATGCTTTTCTTATGTTTCTGTATGTGTTTTCTGTATGTGTTTCCATTTATATTTGTAATAATATTTCTAATTTATGAATAATCATCAGTAATAAGATCATTAAAAGCAGAAAAAAAGAGATTTTTTTCAGGCCCTGAATATTAATGCAAAAAAACAAGTTATTAGTATATGAGGAAATAGTAATTATATTTTTCAAGTGGTTGAGCACAGTTAGCAGCACTTTGGTAATAAAGCAGTTAAGTCACTACTTTACTATGATAGCTGATAGCTTTACATGATATTTTAATTCTCACTCATCAGTTTGTTTTTGTTTTTCCTTAAACTGCCCAAAAATTCTGTAAAGACCCACTGCATAAATATTTCTGANAAAAAAAAAAAAAGACATTCCAGCTCTTTCTTTTACTGTTCAATGTAATCTGCAAGTGTTTGTATCTCCTCCTGAAACGTGTGCGTTAAAAATATTTGGAAAGTTCTGTGACGTTTCTTGAAGAACTGGCCCTATTTTGCCCTGAATTTTTGGAACTTGTGGTACCTCATCAGATGTAAGATTATGGGTGGTTGTAAGGCCACTGGTATGAAGATTAATGCTGGGTATGATATGGGAGGACAGGGAGGAACTTCTTATTGCAGGAGATTCTCTCTCCTCCCAGATGCTGTCAGCTGCCACACCTGTTTCAAACTGTGATGTGTAGACCTCTGGGAAGAATTTAGTAGAATGCTGGTCAGTAAGTAAACTTTGTTTCCATGGAAGATTAAGGAAAAATTTTGTTAGTGTGAAAAAACATTTAAATTGAAAAAACGTAATTTTTTGCAGCAGCCACAAAAGATATTTTGATTTTGGTTTTCAATTTCTAAAGGAAATATGAAACATTTATTATTTGGGAAATATGAAATATGTTTTACAGTGTTTTTAAACAACAGTAAAACTGCACACTTGCTTGAACTTTGAAATAAGCAGAAATTTTGAGCTTTGAAAGTTCTATAAACAAGACCACTAAAAACTCAGGTATTACTACAAAAGACAGTTCAGGTGTGGGAGAGTGAGAGAGGAGCTGACTGACTTAGGTTAGTCCACTGCTCCAGATTGTATGTGACAGAAATCATGCCTAGTGGTGGTAGCATTTCATCAGATTTAAGAGGCAGAAACTTGTTTCTAAGTCTGGGGATGTCATGGCATTCAATGGCTTATATGGAAAATAAATCCAATAAGCTCCTGAGATGCAGCATCCTGAAAATACATTCAAATAAATTATGAAATTAAATGTATTTGAATAAGCCATTTTGCTGAAGAGGCAGCAGAAATGCTGGTATTTGTGGTTAAGTTATAAGAACTGATGTAATAAACATTAATTATTAGAAGGAAAAAACTGTGAAAGAGTTTCTAAAGCACTTGGCAGTGACCCAGGTCAGCAGGCACTGAAGTTATTGGAAAATTTTTTCACTGTGTTCACTAGTTAGGCCAACACTGAGTTCTTTTAAACATCTCTTGTAGTTTTATCAATTACAGGCAATGTTTATGCATCATCAGTACAAACACACAGCACATTTTCAGTGAAAACCTTAATTTGAAGAAAGAACAATTCAGATTTTCCATTTTACCCTTTTGGGCTGGATAATTACAATAATTTGCACAATTAGCAAGCTGAGCTTGCTCAAAATTAAACAAAAACAACACCCTCTTTTGGTGAAGAATGTGTTCTCTTGAGCTTTTTTTGCTTATTCCTTCACTATCACACATAACATTATCAAGCCTTATCAAATCAGAATGCATAGCAGAAATACTGAAATTCACTGATTAGTATAATATTTTACTGTCTTATATCTCTTATATGTCATATCATATATCATATCATATTATCATATCATATCATATCATATCATATCATATCATATACTTTAGATCAAAAAGATAGACACTGACTAAAGCATTTTTAGGATGGACATTATAATTAAAGCAGAGATCAGAGTAGAACCAAATAAAATATTAAATTGGCTTCAGTGTCCTTGATTGAAATAAACACAAAACATAGAAACAAAAGAGAAGTAATAGTAATTATTCTTAATTCTAATAATAATTATTAGAACCAAGAATTGTGGAAAAAGGTCTATAAAAATTTATGTTACATGTCCGTAACTTTTTCTTTACATACGTATTACTACAGATTTTAAAAGCTTTTTAAGTGAATAAATGATAGGCCATGTAGATTGAGACATCTAGACTCATAATGTAACTAAAAAGAGAAAAAAAAAAAAG
>WEIU01016037.1:8568-100806 GCA_013389925.1 Aegithalos caudatus | reverse complement strand
TGTCAGTGTTTAAGAGGCATTGGGACATTGCCCTCCACAAAAAGATTTAACGTGGTGAGTCCTTGGCCAGGCAGGTAGACTGAATGATTTTTGTAACTCCCTTTCAACTGGAACAATCTATTTTAGTCTAGTCTATGCTACCAGAAGAGCTGCTTCAATTCTTCTTATGAATTAATCAAACTTCTCAACTGACCAGGTACTTACATATTGAATGTATTCTATCTAACATATAGGATTCCATTTTAATGTTAAGAATTGTCTAACAAAGATTATCTAAGTCCTTTTTTACTTCAACTTTGCTAATTAGTTAACAAATTGTTTTTTGCTAATTTTTAATTAGTCTTTGCTAATTGTTAATTAGTACCAGAGGTTTTTAAACCTCCATTGTGACAATTCCAGCCAAGCCCTGAAAATTAACTCTATGAAGTAAACCAGAAAATATACAGAGCAAGTTAACCAGGAGATCAAACAGAAAAATAAAAATTTCTAAAGCTTTATGGGATGACTATTTCATGTACAATGTCCACACTAATGGGTTGTTGTACTTATCTGGACAGCTCCCTGTATTTTTATTTTAAGGACAAGTAAACAGGTTGCAAGGAGTTTTCTAAGGGAAAAAAAGGAATGATACAATGAACAAAAAGAAAATTGGAAACAGCCTGAGTACACAGTAATGGTAAAAAATGGCATTTCTATATTTAAATATTTCACAACACTACTTAAAAAAAAAAAAGTCACAAGGACAGCAAGGAAAATGGAAGATGCCAAGATGTAAAGTGAGGCCAGCCTTCTGTTGGAAGGGTACAGAGGGTTAATGCTGCTTTCTGAGCCAAGATGATGCTTGATGTTTAGATGCTGACAGTATATTTTCTCTTTTCTGGGATTCAGACTCAGCTGCACCTGATCATCTGTAATGGAGTGTGGGAATGAAATTACTCCTGATCTCTGGTGATGTGGATGTTACTAACACAACATTTAGAGGCACTACTCATAAGATAAGGTAATTGTAGAAATGTCTCCAGCAGATACCCAGAACTGCAATGAAGCATTAAATCTTTCCTCTCCTCTTAGTGCTTCCCACAGGGGTATCAAAATTTATTTCATAAAGTGATTAAAAAAATCCCTCTAGGCTGTCTGTCAGGAAGAGAGTGATTTTTTTATTTGTTAGTTAGTTTTGTTTTGTGATTTCTCTTTATTTTAGAGTGGAAAAAAAATCAAAATCTTTTAATTATCCAAAAGCACAGCATTAACCTCCCTGAAAACAATTAAATTAAAATATTTATTCTCATTTCCTAGACAGAATGACTTTTCCAGATAGCAGCTCCTTTCTTTGCCACACCAGGCCAAACCCACATTTCTTTGATTACCATACCCAGGCAGTGTGTCATGCCATTCCTTCAATGGCTTTTCCAAAAATCAGTAATGTCAGGGGATATAAATTGTGACAATCATGGGTTGTCTGGATTGACACAAAAAGGAGCTTGCATGGAACAGATCCTGTGCAAAATAACTGAGGTAGCCTTGAGGGAAAATTTCAGTGTCCTTAAATGCTCTTCAAAACACAATTCTTGTGGTCAGAATAAATAGACATGTAAAAGACTTTCAGCCCCTCTTCCTTGGATCACTCCCTTACGAGGCAGTATTCCTTTACATAATGCCTAGAAATTTTGCAATATGCTGATGGATACGAAATTTAAACAAATTAAAATTAAATAGACTAAATTTATAACTGTTAACATGGCGTAAAATATTTTTATTTTAATATCTTTATTAATCACACTCTATGAACTTTTGCCAGTGAAATAATATCCAAATGGAAAAACTCCTTTCTCTTTCTGGGTCTTTGCTACATCTTCTTCTTTAGATGCATAGAAAAATCTTGAAATGTAGCTAGATTTGGTTCAACCAATGTTATTTGCTATTTGTTCTTGGTTCTGGTTCTCATCTGACCCTGGCCTTGACCCATGAGTTCTGGTGTCTCAGGATCAGACAAAGGACTGAAAAAAGAAGGTGGGATAAGAGGAAGAGAAAGGCAGGTGGGAAATGTCCTGCTCTGCTGTTGTTTTAGCCATGCTCCAATGGGGAAGACACAGAAATAAGAAGGGGCTCTGTCAGGACCTTCTGAGGCAGAAACAGCAGGTTTGGTTCTCCAACAAGCTGTAAGGTGATGTTTTGGGCTTGGCCCTATTAAAAAAAATGAGGTTTTCTTCACTCTCTATCTCTGTCACATCCCTGAAATTGCAACTGCAAGCTGTTGATTTTTGACCCTTCTAATTTCACAACTCAGATCTTGGTAAAATACCCAGTTCTTTCTCTTCTTGAACAGGTTTTTGTCCCTGCCCTAATCCCCTTCCCTTACCAGAGACATTAGCTGTTGCAAAATTTCCTTGAAAAGTTTCATATTATTATGCAGTGTTTAACATAATAGCAATAGATTTTCCTGCTGTGTATTGCAGTACTGGAAAACATTTAAATAGTATCCATGAAGCTGAACCTTTTCATAATCACCCCTTCTGTTCTCTTTAGTAACTCAAAATAATTCTTGAATTGAGCCAGCTAATATCCTCCTGTTTAAGCGTTTCTGAAAGCACTTCAGTTGTGTGCACACCAAGGTTTCCTCCAAGCTTTCCTCTTCCATCCCTGTCATTCAATGTTCCAGTCTAATGGTTTTTCCATTCCTGTTTCCAACGAGCTCATTTCATAGTTCCAAGCCACTTCTTACATTTATATTCTCTATTGATTTCTTTTATTTCTCTTTCTTTCTTATTTATTTTTTTTATATGTCATTATTCATGTTATCATTGCAACTATCTTTCAATTTGCAATCTACCTCCAAGTGTGTTTTTTTTACTCTATGGATCTGGAAGGTGTAAGAGGTGCATTTTGATTTCTGTAACCACTTTGCTACCTTTTTTTTTTTTTTTTTCCTGACTAAAAAAATCAAGAATGTCCAAACATAAAGTTGCTTAGAAAAGCAATTCTGTTGACTTATTTTCCTATAATAAAGTTTTAAACTAAGTATCCTCCACAGATGAAATGAGGTATGCACAGCCCATATTTTCTTAAATGTCAGTTTCCTAACTTAGCTTGAAATCAAAAGTATTTTGGAATTAATTCTTTTGCTATTTATGGTGTATCCTGAACTAATATAGATCTCTAACTCTAATAAATTATTATTCAGGTTTCATTTCCAGACCAATTGGAAAGGACAATTATAACTTTCGTAGGAGAACAGGGGGAAATGGTGACTGTATTACAGTGGATCTGCAGTCTGCTTTTCCATGAGATATCCTGAAGGCACAACAAATGTTTCAAGCACTAAGGAGCAATGGCATTAACTGCTCTAAGAGTCAATTTTAACAATTAAGATTTAGCTCATAAAAAATGTTAAGCAAATGCAGAAGGCTGAGTCAAGCAGATAAGAGGGAGTGCTGGGAGAACATTTCAAAATGAGAGGACCTCAGGGAGGAGGACAGATAGGAACATGATGGATTGCCTACTAGTGATAATAAATCATATGTACATGTTGCATCTACAAGGAAAGGCTAATGGTTGCACTTGTTTCAAAACCCAAAGGCCAAAGAAAATCTTCCCTCAGAATCTACTTTATTATTTATATCTATGCCCATGTTTAGAAATTAGATAGTGTTGTTTTTCTTCTAGGTCAAGAAAACAGCCCTATGCTAAAAGTAATGAGATAACTTGCTGCTTCCAGAAAGTTCTGAGTTCAGAAGACTGAGCCTTCTGGAAGAACTGAAGTGCTGCAAATCAGAAAAAAGTGCTGCTTTGTGTTGACAATGCAAGATCACAGCTCTTGAAGCCTTACTTGTTCATATACCAGGATTTCCCTCCTAAGAAAGAGTGAGATGATCAGGTCTAAAAACATGTAGCGTGGAAGTTTCAGGAGTTATATGCTATGAATATATTACCCACTGTATTTAACTTGTTTGTTTGTGAATGGGCCATGAAGCATACAAAGATATTTGCTATTCAGAACTGTTCACAAAATAATGAACAGTTATTTAAATCACTGAATATAAATCTTATATCTGCAAACATTTCATTTCAGCCTGTCTGTTTCTAATATGTGGTTGGTCACTTGAAACACAAGTCCTTGTTCAGCTTCCTCAGATGACAGAAATATTTCTGTTGTAATACAAATTAAAAAAAAAAAACCCCAAAGTTCTCTGCATGTTTAAAATCAGTAGTTATTTGTTGTTCATAGCATTAAGTCCGTTAATTCCATATCCTTCAAAAGATGATGATGATGATGATGATGATGATGATGATGATGATAACAACAATAATAATATGATTTCTGAATTTTACCGAAAAGATATATAGTCTCAGCACAAAGTGGTGGTAAATATTAATTCTGGTTCTCAGGCCTCTGATGCTGAGGGATAGTGTTATTTGTTATTTTTAAGCTAAAAATGCTAAAGAAAGGTAGTATGGATTAATTTCTTCACAGGAGCAATGGTTTGGGCCCATTCTGTCCTTCTTCTGACACCCTTTTCCTATGGGCTCCAATCCTTTGGGCTCACCCCTCCACATGGCTGGCAGAGGGAGGAGACTGTGCCACAGCAATGCTTTCTGCATGTCCCTGCTTAACCATGAAGTCCACAGGGTGACAAATGGGGGACACCCACAGTCTACACTACATTGCTCCTGACACTGGGTTTGGCACTGGGAAGGGATGCTCTTCCTGCTTGGAAAGGTTGAGAACCTTTAGCTGTTGAAAGAGCTCAGTAGAGTTATACATCACGGAAGGTATTCATCAGAGTAGACATAACACATGGAGAATATGTTTTTATAGTCATAAAATCAACCCTCAAAATTATGCAGTTCTACTGCAAATATTTATGTAAAGTGCTTAGCATTCATTTTGTGTTCTGTTTATGTTCCTCTGTTTCTTATGTCACTCACTGTAATTTCCCCTGAGATAGAGATGCATTTTTTTCAAGGATAAATTTGTACAAAAATGTCTGAATGTAGAATGCAGGTTTGGGTTGGAGTTTTTGTTTGTTTGTTTGTTTTGGTTGCTTTGGGTTTTTTTGGGAGGAGGAGGGCTGGGGAGGAAAGTCTGATCTAAAATAGTAGATTTTGCTTTATAGTTGAGAATCACCTCATATTCACAGCCCTGTGAGAAGAAGGTTGCTGTCCTACATGAGGCCAGCAGTTGCTGGTTTAGCAGGCAAAGATCCTCTGAGGTACCTGCAGGAGTGCTGCAGAAATTGAGAGCTTTGCTGTTCCATGCTGGGGGATGCAGGATCAGTACCAGGACCACTGTGTTGGGTGTTTGGATGCATGATACATATGGCTAGGGATACTCAGGATATCTGGGAAGGAAGGGTCATCCTTTGAATCAGCCCATTCTCTCTCATTTTCTGAAATAAGAGACAAAAATGAGTGTGTTCCCTGTATATGAAATCCTATTTTATTAAATTGCTTTATTTCTGTACTTTTTAATAATTTAGTTATTATCATGTTGATAATAACTAAATAATGCCATACACATTTTCTGTGAAAATGCACCAACCATTCCTAAGAAGGGAGGACAGTCAGGAGTTCCCTGAACTGTTTTTGAGTGGCTGATCTGTGAGACTGCAATATCCTGTCACCTGCTACTTCACATTTTAGAGCATCAGGCAGATTGCAGTTCATAATTGTCAATGATACCCTGGTACAGTTTTCTCAAGTTGTTATATCCTTACACACACTTGTAGGATCAAAGTACAGCTGAAAAAGAGAAGCAGTCCCACAGGTCATTTCTATTATGCAGGCAAGAGTCCTGCCTACACAGATGATTTAGTAAGCAAAGTGGTGGGTTTTTTTTTTTTTTTTTTTTTTTTTTTTTTTCTTTTTTGTATCAGTACCTATTCAGATGTTAGTGAAGACATTTGGATAACTCCTCAACATTTTCTACTGGCTGAGCCATCAGGCTGACACAGGCTATGTACTACAGAATGTAATTTAATGCCAGAATATCTATATTAAAACAGGATTCTAGAACAAAAGTAGCGAGCTCACCCAACACAGATTTCTCATCTCCATTTTTTTCCTTCTTTTCTGTTTTTTTGTTTCCACATAGGAAGTCATCAGAGTTATATTTTTCCTGATTAACACATTTCTTCATCAACTATAATTGCAACCATTAAATTAGATTGCCTCCTGTTAATCTTCCACTGCTTCAATCCTATTATGGAAAAAATAATGTAAACTGTCAGAGTGAGAGGATGCAAGTGCCAATCTTGAAACTGGAGAAAAATATTGTTTTAATAAGGAGTCTCTCCATCACAGTGAATTTTAAAGCAATACAGGGATGGCATTTTCTTAAACCACAAAAATATGCATAAAAAATGGAACTCTTTTCATTAACAGGAAGAAATAAACATCATATCAAAGCTGATGGCATTCTTGCATGCATCATTTGTATAGCTCATCAGATAGCTTAGAATAAAAGGTACCCTCAGGCAAGGAGTCGAAGAAGCAAATAGTCTTAATTTATATCTCAATATAAAGTTTATAAGCCTAGATAAAAAAGTAGGTACTGAAACATTAAGTCCCAACAGTCTAGCCAGTCTGATTAATATATCTTTGAACAGAACTTATATTAAGACAGAGACAGCTGGGTTTAAAACACAAAGCCTGGCACAGCTGCCAGGCTTGGCACATAATGGAGGTGGAATACATCCTTTAGAGCTAACTTATGTTAAAGTACCACATTAATCTTGGAGGGAGTTTTAAGGATCTCATGATCTAAGAGAATTTACTTGCTTTTGCAGTACTGAAACATTCTATACATTCTCCTCTGATTTTTTGAACACATTATCAAAGATTGATTAGAGCTGCACCATGTTCAAAAAAATACTGCATTTTTAAATGTTTTAATGTCCCTAGTTTTCTAGATAAAACCTATGACTTCTGAACTTAATAATTTATCTTCAGTGCTATAGTAATCCATGGCCAATGAATTATTTTTTGATATTTGAGATAGTAAGGGGAAAAAAGCTTATTACCAGAATAAGTGGAATTACATTAACTTTGAAGTGAAGAGTAAGATAATAATATTTATAGAAATCTACTCTTTGATTATTACCTAGTTTCTAAGATGGCTTAGGAAACATGGTTATTGGTAGATCTTAAGAATTTGTTGTTCATTCAGACAGAAAATACATGACTAGAATACCAAAAGAAAAATAAAAAAATAAATAAAAATTAGAGTACATCCTTAAATCCCCAGCTCATACATTTTCATTCCAAGGTTTCTCCATCAGTTTTTTTATAGGATGATTTTTTTTCCTCCTGTAGATTATCAAGAAGGTATTCTCAGAATTCCTTCAGGCTCCCATTTGTAACTATTGTTATTACAATAAATACTTCACCTGCAACAGCAAAAGTCCCCAAAAAAGGTTTGTTTTTTTTGGTTTTTTTTTTTTTTTTTAAAGGGCTTACTTAGGCTATTGCAACCTTTGCAGTCCTGTTTCCTTGGTGCAGTAACTTGGCCATTTTCCAGCTGTGGCCTGCAGGGATCAGTTGATGTCCTCTGCCAGGACAATTATTTCTATTTTCAAAGGGGTTGAAAGAAGCTTAAATGTGCAGTTTGTTTTTATGACCTTATTTTTCTGCATATCTGCTTTCAGTAGTCACCCTCAGCACATTCTGCTGCTGAGAGCAGTGAGCAACATTAACTCAGTGTTCCTGAGTTTAGGAGAGGTGTACTCAGGAGTGGTGATGTTCCAAATCGTGGGTAGGGACACCTGGGATGCCAAGTGTGCAGCTCTGCTGTTGCAGGCTAGCCTTGGCAATCCAAAGATTTGGGTAGGCACTGGAAGGAGGCTCAGGGCATGCCTGTGGTCTACAGTGTGGGGCTGTGGTCACTTCTCTGTCTGGTTGTGTACGAAACTCACATGATGTAAAATATAACTGACAGTGTTTGGAAAAGTGAGTCATTGCCAGTGGGAGCAGGAATGACTTTAACAGCTCAGGATGAAGAATAAAGGAGAGCTCACTATTGCAGAATGTTTTGTATCAGCATGGTGGCATGCCTTCAAAGGTAAGGGGAATAGAAAACAGGAAAATGGGAAAGGCAACTAGGAAGAATTGGATGACAAGAATAGAGGAAAGAAAAGAGGGATGGGAAATTGTTGGATGACAAGAAAAGAGGAAAGAAAAGAGACACAGAAATGCAAAGCAGGTAGGAAAGTGCCCATTGGGAAGAAAGGATGGAAAGAATTTGGAGAAGATTCACAAAGATGCTGAAGGAAACTAAAGTGAGAATAGGCAAAGAGAATAGGCAGAGAACAATAAAGTGTGAAAAATTCAGAGTAAGTTTGAGCAGTTACTGAAAAGAGATGTAAGGAAACTGACTGCCTGTGCTCCTGCAGGGGTGGGTGATAAGGGGAGCCAACACATTTGCCATGGTCAGCAGCCAGCACTCCCATAGATCAGACACAACAGCAGAATCCTTGTGCTCTTTCAGGCACATCCTTGGACCTCAGTCCTTCCAACCTAAGGTGATGCAGTAAAAGGCAAAGTTACTCCTTGAAGTACATGAATGAGTCAGCCCAGCTGAGTTCCTCCCCTATTTGTAAATGTGATCTGTCACAAGCAGGAAAGACCTGCTGGCACCAGGGGGCTGAGACACCCCTGAGGTCTGAGGAGATCTCCCATTCCCTCCAGTGCTGCCCTCAGACCACTTGCCTTTTCTACTCCATTTTCAGTTGTGTTGTCACTTGGCAGTGGTGACATCTGTATGGCATGTGGGTTTTTAACTGATGACAGAAGGCTTGTCAAAAGTGGGTAAGACATTTTTTTAAGGAATTCGCATTCTGTGTCTTTGTCTCTCAGTCTGTCATATTATGTTCTAACCTACCTACTTCAGATTCTAAGCAACAGGTGTATTCTTAGTTCTATGAAATATTTTCTAAAGTAGTTTATGTGTATTTTTGAATGCAGAGTGTGGAGCCTAATTAAATTGCAATGATATCATAATTTTAATTACAAAAGTTATTATATATCTGCAATCTAAATACAGAGCAGTTTAATGAGAATTGAAAAGTAATCATAGAGTGAAACATTATAGGAAATCACCATTTTGTCTCATTTGCCCATCACTATCTAAAAAATACAGTGACAGAATTGCTTGTATGACAGTCTCAAAAACATTTTGCTAAAAAGAGTGATTTGTTCAGATTTTAATGTGCAAGATGATGAGAGCAGCTTTATTTCTCTCATCCCCAAACCTTTATGTTGGATCATCTCTCTACAAACAATGAAAATTCTTCTGGTGGACAGACAGCTCTTCAACCTGCCCTCAGGTCCTTTCTGAGATAAGATGGATATGAAAAGTAGAAGAGCATCTGTATATTGAGTGATAAGTATGAAAACACTGTGACACAGTGATTTACAGAATATCCAAGATATACATGAGGTAATTCCTCTTTGTTGCTTTAAAAGAAATGGAGCTTTGCATAAGTGAATTTCAGACTGTTAATTGGGGTTTGTCAGAATAAGATACGAGTGCAGTGACACTGCCACAAGATTAAACAGCTGAGCAGAACAAAAATTTTCCAAAATGTGGATAACTACATATAATTTGATGTTTTGTATTAGCTCTCAAATGTTTTGAACAGCATCTTCATGGTCACAGTATTCATGAGAGAACCACTATCTACTGGAGAAATATTTTTGGTAACTTTAAGATGGCAACTCAGTTATTTCTGTACTTGTTACATCTTTAGTAACTACCTCACCCTGTTTAAGCCCAGACTGTTTTGGAGGAAGGACAAAGACCTGGCTCCCAGTGGCCTTACTTCTTGTTGGGAAAGAGACAGCTGGTCCTGAAGCTATTCAGGTCTACATGGTAAAGCCTAAAATGGGGAGTCCCTTTGAATCATTGCTTTACACTGGTAAATCAATGTGAATGTATGGAAGAGAATAATTTTGTAGATAAAAGGAGAAAGATCCCAGCTGAGGCCATGCTAGGGCCTGTTTGCTACTGATGGAAGTTGAAAAGCAGAGTGAAATGTCTCACTAATTCCTGCCAGTGGACTGTGCCAAACCCCTTCTAGGAAGCAGCCTGCACACCTGAGCAGCACATCCTGCTGCTCCCTACTTGCTAAATAAGTGCCAACAGGTTTCAGAATAGTGACACTGGTGTTGAGTGGACAGCAGCACGTTTTTCTTTTCCATCATCACTCACAGAGGGAGGACGAATGATGTTGCTTCTCTTGGCAATATCAGACTTTGCACTGATCTTGGGACACATGCAGAAAGGGCTTCCGTGGAGCTTCACCCCTCTCTCTGCTCCTGAAGAAAAACTGAAAGATGGTCCTTGGACCTCAGCATCTTCTATGTTATTATTAGGCATGAAAATAGAGGAAATATACCGCAGAGTACAAAATATTTTTGTGGTGTAAATGCATGTTTAAAAAACTTGAAAACCAAACCAGCTGAATTCTTTCTATTCTTGTTGAAGTTTTAGCCATGGAAGGGGAAAGACTGAAAAGAAGCACTGACAAATCACTCATTGCAAAATTGGAACTGCTCAGAAAATTTGTACATGTAGCTATTTTAAAACTACCAACAGAGTGATGACATCTTGGAACGAATGCCTAGAGAGTTAGAAAACACAGGGTAAATTAATTTCAGATGGATGACAGATATATCTTTTATAAAAGCTTAAGTGAGTTAGAAATCTAAATCTTCCTTTCAGACATGACTAAAGGCACTTAGAGAGACAGTTTCTTTCAAAGTGTGGCTTGATCGCCTGAATCACAGACACACTTTGAAAACTGTTTAAATGTAAGACAGTTTTCTTTGTAAAGTAGAAATGTGAGAAATTTTAGATAGGCCTACATGAGGCGGTTTTTAAGGAGCTTTACTGACTATCGTTGAATACTTCAAGAAAATAGAGTTCTTGGAAACCTCAAGACATGGCTAAAGTGTCTTAGGCTGCTTACTGACATATCTATTGTTCATTTGCCCATATGAGCAGCAGTAGAGATAACAGGAACAGATAAAAATATGGGAATCATTAACCAAAGTAGATTATATTTAGGTTTCACAAGTAAGCAATAAGGAAATTTTCCCAGAAATGCAAGCAAAATCTACACATGTATAGTAATTTATCCTATAGGTTCTAAAAATAAAGAATAATCATAAAAGGGATGTGTATCACTCTTGCTAAAACATGTAGGGGCATCTTGCAACAGTCAGGAGCACTTCTGGGGAAATTCTTCCAGTATGAAGTGCTGTGTGCCCTCTGGTTTCTCATCTGTTCCTGATCTCTGTGATCTCTGATCTCTGCCATGTAGAACAAACTGGTTTTAGTTCAGTTAATTTAGTTACTAAAGAATGAGTTATTCTTCAGGTTCCAGCGATATTGATGTATTTTCACATTTTACAGTCTAAGAATATTTGTTCACAAATTGCAAACTCTGTTACCCCTCAGTTTGCCAATACCTTATGTCCCAAATCTATAGATTTTGTGGCAACCTTGTGATATAAATTTGGGGTAAGGGTTGCTCTGATCCCAGCATCACTGGCACACAATCTGAACAGTGTTAGAATTAGTTATCAGTAATGTACAAATCTTGATGTCCTTCACAAAAGCAAAATAAAATGAACCTTTCTTTATGAACTTATGAACTTGTATTTTCTATATACAGCAGAATTTTGCTTTTCATGTAGTTATAGCTAACACACTATGTTAGTATCTCTGCTGGAATATGAGTCTTTGGCATTAATTTGAAAATTTTTGTGTAAGGATTAGAACAGCACAACACAAGGAGCAAACACTTTTCCAATGTTATGCAGTCAGTAATTCCAGTAATTTAATCTTGTGTGATTGATCTAACACTTCAGGTTGATTTTTTGCAGTACTTTTTTGAACACCTATGTGCTTTCTGTGAGCATCAGGGTCTTGATCCAGCTGCTATCAAGACATGAAAAGGTATGATATTACAATATACTTAAGGAATATGTTATGAGAACCTTTACAAGTAGTTTCTAAACTTGTGTCTCTAGTCAATATTGACAACTTTTTTTTCTCAGTATTTTGATAGGACTTAAACAGGTTATTTTCAGGAAACCATGTTCTGCCAGGAAAATTATATTACTATTTTACATAAACAAACATGAATAATCTCGTCACACCAAACAAAGAATATAGAAAAATAAGCTTCATTGATTTTAAGGCAGACATTTTCAATAAAACCAGCCACCCACAGATGTATTTAATCACCTTAGTAAAGAGGATTTGATTTTCTATGACAACCAAACATCTGTCACTTCCAGTAATTTCCAAGATACTTTGAATGTTTTTTTTTCCAAATAAATGTCCACAGTGACCTTTGAGCGAATATTTGATGTTCCATCTGGTCCAGGTGTGTGCTTGTGCTACTGCATTTGTAACAGATTTCTACCATCCAGATTTTTTAAAGAAAAAATTGTAAGTAATAACTTTTACTTTTGAGTGCTCAAGCCCCATCAGCCTCACTGAGCTGAAGATACATTTAGGATGGAGCACATGTGCTCTGCTGAATATGACTGCTTTCTCAGTCGGAACATATGTTAATAAAAGTAACATTTTACATTGTTTCTCAAAAGATCCATCTGATTTTTTTTCTCCTCTGAGCCTGTGAAATGCAGAATACACTGGCTTTCTGTAGCCCTTTACTTAACGAGGTGAGTCTCCTTAGTGGACTATGTGGTTTGAATTAGATGGTTCTCTTGTTCAGCCATACCCTGCCTGTAACTGCTTGCTCCTGAAATAGGTTTCAGTAAAGCAGAGTAGCTCCAAATTAATGTGATCAGAAGGTCAGCTCTGTCATTCACCCTGAGGGACACTTCCCTAGGGCAGTTATTCCTGTAGCTGTGAGTGATGATGTCTGAAAGCCCCAGGGAGGCTGCTGGAGCTATGTCTTCACCTGAGGACAAAGCTGGGTTAGCACTAATCATGCCTTCTTACCACATCTAAAACATACATGCCATATCTTTGTTTAAATGCATGTGTAAATGTCTTTATCAGATTCTGTCAGAGAGGGGTGATCAGGCCTGGAAATTTTAGATTAATAAATCAAATTTGATTTGATGAGCTAATTTGAATTTTTATAATGAATACTTTGATAGCATCAAATAACAATGAGCAGAAGGAGCTTCTGAACAGTAAAATCTTAGCAAATACAGATGTGATACAGAAATGAAAGCTTCATGGCTTTCATCGCTGCAAGTGCTTATTACAGCCCTTAATAATTTTATTTTCCAAAAATGTCTATTTTCATGTGCAATTGATGAGATGAGGAAAAAACCCTACATTTATCTAATTTTCAAATCAGGCATTTGATTTTAGAAAGCCAGAAGGTATAAAATTAAGAAATTAGGTTGTCTAACCTTGGTGTAACAGGGTGACGATCAACAATTTCCTTTGGTGGCTCTAGGCATCAAAACCTTCTTCAATTGTTAAAGGAACTCAGATGCAGAAGAGACTGAACTACACTGGGCACCCGAAGAAAATTAACATGCTTCAAAATCGCTATATTTTATTTCTTTCTAAGCTTTATGAGATTTTCTGTTTGTATTAAAAATTGTTTTGTAGGTGTGGCGCTCCACCCTAAAGAGAAAGGAGCACCCAAGATTAGTAGATGTCTGTGGTCAAAAATCAATGTCAGCAGTCAGAGGATCCTCAAAAACTTAGAATTGTCTTATTAGTAAATTATACACTTGACATGGAAATTGATATATGTTAGTTCCTCATTTTTTAATATAAACAAATTTGGATGGATTTTGCTTAAGGGATAGGGTAAAAGAGAAGAGAGAGATTAGAGAAAGCTAGAGACAAAGAAAGTAAGAATGAAAGAAAGAGATCACCAGTTCTAGCTCCAGCGTTGATCCCGCTGTTGGTTTTAGGGTGCTTGAGGCTTCCTGAGAGTGTCTTTTCATAGATAAGTTCCCCCCTGCTGAAGCTGTTTCATGCTTTCTATGCAAAATATTAATCATGTGCAGTTTGTTCTTGTAGACCTCTCAGGAAAAGAGTTGGAGGGCTTCAGGGTCTTTGGTAATATTGACCCCACCCCACTGAGTCAGCCTCTGGTCACAAGTCCATGCCCACCTCTCCACCTCATCCATGTGCTTTTCCTGTGCTGTGTTGTCCTTATCTCCAGGAGCCAGAACAAGAACATTTGTCCCAGAAAAGTGTTGCTCTACATCTGTATGGCTTCTTTTCCAGACACATCCTGCTCTTTCTCACAGCGTTTTCTTGCCAGCAACCTTTGACTCTGGCTATCTGGCCATCAGTGTTAGACATATACAGTATAGTGCCTTTTCTTATTACAATAGGAAACAGAAATTCTAAATTAAAAAATTACATTAACACTGAATCTTTGGTCTATTTACATTGCTTCTCTGCAGCATGAATTTGATTAAAAAAAAATAATTATTCTTGTATCATAACAAGAATTCATGGTGAATCCAAATCAGGAATNATTAGTAGATGTCTGTGGTCAAAAATCAATGTCAGCAGTCAGAGGATCCTCAAAAACTTAGAATTGTCTTATTAGTAAATTATACACTTGACATGGAAATTGATATATGTTAGTTCCTCATTTTTTAATATAAACAAATTTGGATGGATTTTGCTTAAGGGATAGGGTAAAAGAGAAGAGAGAGATTAGAGAAAGCTAGAGACAAAGAAAGTAAGAATGAAAGAAAGAGATCACCAGTTCTAGCTCCAGCGTTGATCCCGCTGTTGGTTTTAGGGTGCTTGAGGCTTCCTGAGAGTGTCTTTTCATAGATAAGTTCCCCCCTGCTGAAGCTGTTTCATGCTTTCTATGCAAAATATTAATCATGTGCAGTTTGTTCTTGTAGACCTCTCAGGAAAAGAGTTGGAGGGCTTCAGGGTCTTTGGTAATATTGACCCCACCCCACTGAGTCAGCCTCTGGTCACAAGTCCATGCCCACCTCTCCACCTCATCCATGTGCTTTTCCTGTGCTGTGTTGTCCTTATCTCCAGGAGCCAGAACAAGAACATTTGTCCCAGAAAAGTGTTGCTCTACATCTGTATGGCTTCTTTTCCAGACACATCCTGCTCTTTCTCACAGCGTTTTCTTGCCAGCAACCTTTGACTCTGGCTATCTGGCCATCAGTGTTAGACATATACAGTATAGTGCCTTTTCTTATTACAATAGGAAACAGAAATTCTAAATTAAAAAATTACATTAACACTGAATCTTTGGTCTATTTACATTGCTTCTCTGCAGCATGAATTTGATTAAAAAAAAATAATTATTCTTGTATCATAACAAGAATTCATGGTGAATCCAAATCAGGAATGGCTGACATAAAATAAATATTTTGCTTACAAGTCAGTGTTCTTCTAAATTTGTTTATTCTGATTGGATTCAGTGCTTGGGTCTCATTTCTTAAAAATGGAGAAAAGTCAATTTTGCTTCTTTTAAATTTTGCTGCAAATTGTTAATATATGTTTCCATGTCATAATCTAAGGAAGTGCTCTACCAGAAGTGCACATTACTTTGATATTAAATTGACTAGTCCTGCTCTTGGATATGCATTTCTACTTTCATGTGTAAGATAAGAATTTGATCCACAATTTACAGTTGAGCAAAGACAAAAAAAACAAAAACCCTCTAGCCTGATATAGAGGCATAAAGCATTTTTATCTTGGGCCAAATCAAGCCTGCTCAATCCAAAATGTAATACTGTCTTTACAAGACCAGAAAGCCTACATTTTAGAGATATTTATGTTCTGTTTTTATGACATATCTTACTACTTCAGTCTGCTGAGAACCCAGGTGTAACTCTCTCCTCTCTTGGGACAGTTTAAAGCTGCTTCATGGATATCAAGCCTTGATGGCTGGATTTGAGGATACTCTACAGTCATTGTTCACAGTTTCTCTTGGGGACAGCTTTTCACATGTGTACAGTCATAACATCTGTGAATTAATTGCTTGTTCATGACTGTGTTAAGTACTGGACTGCAAAGTTGCTGGGTCAGTTATCTCTCCCATCATGATTTTATATTTTTTATACTTTAAGTTTTGTACTATATAAATTCATTTTACAGCAGTTCATAAAAGGCAGAAAATATTTCCTGGGAGAGGGTTGTATCCACTGCATTGAATGAGGCATGATTCCTCAGGAAAGAGTATATTGTCACGTATACTGAAAGATTAATGTGTAAATATCAGGAAGAGGTTGAATTAATATTTCAGCCTTAGTGGTGAACAACATGGTCAGTAACTGAAGTTGTATGGAATGCACATATTCAACCCATCCCCACAACCCCTGATACACATCCACATGTACAGATACCCATAATTCAAATCAGTGAAAAACACCTTATGACCACTGCAGGCTAATTGCTTATTTGTCTACTCCTGCTAGTGTTTCTGTATTTAAACTTGGTTGCACACACAAAATCAGACTTGAAATCTCCATCAACTTTGTATCATGTGCTGAAAGTGAACAAGCAAACAAACAGGTGTAATGGTCAGTCTTCTTGGCCATTCCCTGGTTTTTGGAGGCTTTCTGCAGTTTTCCCCTCTGTGTTCAAGAACGTTGTTTGACAAGGAAGGAGAAGGACAATGCTTTGCTTAGAAAAAGGACAGATGTTTCTCAGTCAGAGCCAGACTCAGAGCTGATGTTCTTCCTTGGTATGCCATTTAAAACAGCAAGCACAATTTAATTCTGACCTGAAATAGTGCTCACTGATGAAGGTAACTTTGCCCAAGTGTATCTTAAAAGACTGGGCTATGAGAGAAAAGAGGAAGTTTTCTTCAGTACAAATTGTTCCTTCTCATTTCTACAGTAGTGTAGAACGATTCTGAGAAGCACATTCACAGAATAGCTGTGGTTGGTAAGGATCTTGGGCAGTCATTTCATCCTGCCCTGGACTCACAACAGAGCTATCTTCAACCTCAAGTCAGCTTGATTTGGACTTAATTCATACCAGGATTTAATAGCTCCAAGGATGGAAGTTCAACAGCCTCTCTGTGTTTTGTTTCAGCAATCTGAGAGCTAAACTAGGCTGGGGTCTTTTCAGTGTGAATGTAGAGGTTGTTATGTACCCCTGAAGTCCTGTCTCACATTTTCAATGAGATCCCCTGGATGATTCCCATTTGCTACATATTAACTTGACCGATTTTGACTGTTTTTTTAGAGAACCTCGTGATTTTCTTCAATTTTGTCTCTAAAGAACAGGCACAGCCATTTTCATGCCAACTAGTATAAGCCACCTGAGGGAGTCATCTAAATATAGAAATGCAGTGAGCCCATCTCACATAGTTATTGGAAAAAAATAACATCTATAGAAAGTATTTTTGCCCACCTAGGGCAACTCTGAAAAGTGGGAAACAAAAAGTTGTCTCAAAAAAAAAAAAAGATAAAATTTGTTATTTAAGTAAGTCTAAACAAAGCATTCCAACTTGAGGAACAGCTGTTTTTCTACTCACAAAAAACGTTTATTACATTTGCCTGAATTCACATGGTCAATAAACTGCATTTTTCAAAAAATTAGAGGTTTAAGGTTTCTGCCCTACCTGCATTAATTTTATATAATTAGAGAGGAGTTTTTTCCAAGTCTGAGGAGCTGAATTACCTGTCTGGATTTTACATTGTGAAGAGGCTTAAAATAAATTTGAGCTCAAATTTAAGAAAATCGGGTAATTAGTTAGGCAGATTATATTTAAGCAGGCAAATAGCTGGCATGCTGAACAAAAGGTGCTCCTTTCCCACTCACTGTGCTGCAGCCTGCCATGAGAAACCGACCCTCAGGCTAAGGGGCACTTTGGCCTCCAAGACACTGGTGTGAGTGAGACAGGGGAGGAGGTGATAGGGGTCACCCCAAAGTCTCCAAAGGACTGAAATATTTTTCTTTCTTCTTAGTGACCCATTCTTCTCCATCTCAGCTGCACGGGAAGCATAAAGAACTTTGCCACAATGGGAATTTATATGCAAATGAGTTTCACACTGCATTGAGAAGCAGATTCAAATCCCTGTAGTGCCTGGGAGCCAGGCCTTAGGATCATGTCCCCAGTAAGTGAAATTCCTTGGTAGTGGGCTGGTGTTGCTAATGCTGTGATTCTCCACACCCAAGCAGAAATAGATTCGTTTTTTCCGTAGTTCTCTAGCTTCCACATCAGCAATGGTATCCCAAGAGAATCAACGGCACCCACATGTTGCCAGTGGACTGTGTTTATTCACTTTATGAACAAACAGCAGCATTGTTCCACTTCCCCTATTTAGGTCTTCAGTGATACCAAAAAAATGCTTCAGTAAATGAATATACACTTAATGTTTTTCATGATTGACTCTAAGTGAATTGCATATAAGATTGATTAAAAAATGTGACAACAACACTTCTTGGTAGAGAAGCCTATGTTTTAGGAACAGGAAAATGAGTGTTAAGAATTTGAAAACCTGACAAGTCCTCTCCCTTAAGAGATCAAATAACTGCAGAATTGTGTGTGTATTTCTCAAGCCATATAAAATGTCCTTTATCAAAATTGAATAAATATTGTGTGACTTTTTTTTTGTATCCGCATACACAAAGATTTTTGACCTTCAGAGTGCCCCTAGCTCATGTGGTGATTCAGTTTTAGTCAGCATAATTTATTTAGAAAAGCTTAAAAACATAAATATTAAATGTATATTACAAATGTTTGGCTGATTCTGCTCACTGTGAACAAGTTTCAGGGGTTATAAAAACAAGGAGGTTATTTCATTACTCTGTTTCAGTGAAAAAACAAATTCAATGGTAGGAATTATTTAGCTGAGGAAAAACAAAACAAAACATCATCAGGCCACTCTATAATACTTTCACACAGCATGTCTTGAAAATTGATATAATTCTAATGCAAGGCTCTCAGAAGATTGTAGTAGAATCAAAAATAGCGTTGAGAAGAGTGATGAGGACGATCACAGACACAGACAGACTTTGCATGCAGATGGACTAACAAGACTTCTCTGACTGCAAAGAGGTAAAGGGATGGTATGGCACATGACTGTGAAATCACATGTGGGGTGAAGAAGGTAAACAGAAAATGAAGTTGCATGGTGCTTGAGCTGCCTTAGTGCTTCATGATGTGTAATATTACAGGTCAATATTTGCAGCCTTTCACTTGAGCTGCCTGGAGCCACACAGGCAGTTTTCCTTTGCATTCCTTTGTTTTTGTGCTGGTACAATTGGTCTCATGCCCCCACACCTGCAGGCTCCAACAATGTTGTTATGTGGGGTCTCATGGGAAGAAAAAGCCACTGGCATGAGAAACATCCCTGCTCAGTCCTCTTCACCCTTGTTTTGCTGATTTTAGTTTATGCTGGGGAAAACTAAGTGAAGTGAACAAAGCAGGTTACAATCAATTAAATACTTGACAAACAGTACACTGAAATACATGTGCATGGAGAACTCAAAAGCTGATAAGTAAATGTTTCTGAAGCCTTGGTAGTGTTCTTCAGTCCGTGTTAATTGCATGACAAAAAGGAAAACAAATAGGGAGTTCAGGCCAATTCCCAATGAAAGTACACAGTATTGGGAAAAAATGTAATGATACTCAGGGAAAAGCAATCAGCAGGACTAGAGATAAAGCAAAGGGAGACTCAAAAATGTGAAAATTATTCAAAGTTATAAGATAAGGAGGCAGATGGTGTAACTTGGGCCAGGTGCATCACATCCATAGATTTAGGGGAGCTAGGAAAAACTTTAAAAATAGCAGGATGGAAAGGAGTGGATACAGATAGGCATGATCCGAACAGCTGTGTGTGCCCACACCATTTTTGTGGTGCTTTAGAGTCATCTCAATGTCTTGTTAAATCTGGGTCTGAAAGAGAGAGCAAATGCTCCTGTGTTGTGGATGTGAGATGCTTCCTGTATCTAACATGTCCATCCATGGTTCAAAAAGTGACGATCTTCACTTTCATCCTTAGTTACAACTGCACGTAAAAAGGACCATGGCAAATATTTTAATTCCAGATTCTTGAATATCTTTGGGTTGAATGTGGGTTTTGTGACAGTTTACCATAACGGCCCAGGAAGAGATTTGTTTTCCTGTGTTCTTGTGGGAACCAGACTACACTTGTGACATGTCTCCAGCCTGTCAAACCAGCCAGATGAACAAAATTGGAAGAGAGCCAGCAGGGAATGTTTAGTCATTTTATTCTCCTCTTCAGATCATGTAAAATCTTAGCATGCAGCCAACACTTTATTGTGTAAGGAAGCAGAATTTAGTTTAAAACTTGTTCTTCTGATAAACTCACAAATTTGCAGAGGAGATTAGAAGTTAACAATTTCACTTAAAAACTAATGTAGATGTTACTGCTAAAATGAGTTGGACATCTATAATGAGTGACTAAATTGCCTCCCTGGTTTCTTAGAATAAAGTCAGCATTTAAGTAGTAGAGAGTTGGTACACCTCAGATAGCCTGATCATTACTAGGCTTATCAGAAGGACCCCAGTTATCTGCCCATATTAACACAGAATTAGCAGGATTTATGTGTTCAGCAGTTTCTTTGGAAAGATAGAGGGCAGGGTTTGCAGATGGTTGCAAGAAGCTTAAGAGCAAAAACTCAATTATTTTTGATGAGCTTCTCCCATTCCTTCTGTGGTTGACTGGATCATTATTGAACAGTACCCTCTGCAATTGTATAAATCAGTTTTTATTGATGCAGCAGGAGCCATACATCCCAATGAGATTGGGGCATACCAGGCATGCCAGTCTGACATGTGTCTTCCTTACATTTGGCCTGTCTCTGGCAGGGTCAGTGCTCAGGAGCATCTGCTGTGCCAGCAGGTTGGCAGAGTAAGGCCTGTGTGAGAGCCAGGCAGGGAAAAATGCTGGAGATTTTACCCTGGCTATCACTCTGTGTGAAATTATGGATTAAATTGTGAGATATGCAGGATAATCACCATGAAACTGTCTCCCAAGAATCCTAAACTCTAATTGTTTTGAGAAAAGATTAGGAAAATGAGTTGGAAAATTGGGACATTTACTTAAATGGAAAGCCTAGAGTCATTTGGATACCAAGATGTTGGAGCATAGCTAATGAGATACCCCCCCCTGAACCTCAGAGGATTTCCCATGTTGTCTGCTTCATTGTGTATTGGTGTTTCCAGACAGACAGACTCTGGCAGCCTGGGATAGATTCTCCATGGACAGTGTATAGATTTTCTTAGATACTGGTGGCTTTGGGTGTTTTCTTACACCAGGCAACATGCCCTGTTTTGAAGGTCCTACTAGTCCCTTACAAAACTCTTGAACATATAAAAAAACCAGGACAAGGCCTTCAATATACTAAATTTTTCTGAAAGCTATTCCATTGTAAAGCAGTCTCATTTTTATTTAAGAGATATACAAATGTTTATACTTATCTATTAAGGACATGCTTTAAAGCTTATTTTCCTCAGAACTTGTGAAATGCAGATACAGTGATGGGAAGAGCAGGACTCTGAATGTGCAAAAACCAAAAGAAGAGAAAATGTAACGAGAAGGCATTCTTCATGCCTTGGAGGCAAGAGGAAAAAGTTTATATGATACTAATGGAAGACTTAGTTTTATTTTCAGGATGCAAACGCTGTTGAAAGGCAAAATGGAATAGGAGCCAAGGAGCCAAGTGTAACAAAGAATTTCCCTGACATATCTTAAGGCAATGGTAAAGGGGGATATGTTAGAAACATATTGTTTAGTAGAAACAATGATCTGCAGCTGAAGGATGTGAGATGAAATTAATGGGAACAGAAGTAACTCCAAAGTCTGCATAGAGAACATGTACAAATGGTCACTGAGCAGGTAGTCTGGAAAACATTGCATTGAAAAACTGAGGCTTCTGCAATACCTAACTCAAACAAATTACTCTTATATATGTAAAAAATTAAATAGTGAATGGCATGGGAAGTGCACCAGACAATAATGGGAGTAGAGGGATTCTCAGAAAATTTTTTAAAAAGAGGAACACAGTTACATTTGCTGCTGTAAGATGTAGCTAGCTCAAAGGTCATTCTCCAAAGTCAATTGCTGTTTTATTTTCCTTGATTCCAAGGCAAAAACCCAATACAGATAAAAGCAGCCAGTATGAAGACAAAGATGAGAAATCAAAGGCTGTTTTACCTTTGTAAAAATGGGTTTCAATAAAAACATAGTTTCATTTTGATAAAGTAAGGGAACATCTCAGGGATAAAACCTTTGAATATATTATTTTGTGCTTCAAATGAGGCACAGCACATGCTCACCCACAAAGGCAACACTTAAAGTTCAGTCAAAACAAAAAACTAGCAAAATTACAGAGCACAGCTGCTCAGGGGAAATGCATCTTAATTGTCCTCATTTCAGTACCTTTCTAAACCAATCTTAATTATTTCATGCTGGGTACTTGCTAATTTTTACCATTTCAGACAACATAAGGGAGGAGATGTCTCAAGCAAAACCAGTTTTCATGTTTGTTTACTTTTGCCTCACCTGCAAGAATAAGGTCATTTTGTCAGGAGACTGAGTTTAGAGACTTCCAGTAGATGTCAGGAGTTCATACCATGAACAGTGACAATCATTCTCAGAGAATGGGAGATGCAATATCTCTCGTGGCCAAAACAAAACCTGTTGTCACTTCAGCTGAAGAACGTGTCCTGTAACAACCACTGATGTTTAGTAACCCTTGAGACCATGGCAGAATTAAAGAAGACTATGTCCATTTTTCACTTAGGCACCCTGAAGTCACCATACACTGTACAACAGCTGGCATCCTCCACCCCTCTCAGACCCTTCAGTAGCTCCTGCTTTTTCCTTTGGTCCACCCATCCACAAACCAGATCCCTCTGATATCTTTGTCTTCCTGGCATGAATGTCCCATGTACTATTTTAAAATACCTAATGACCTCTATGCCGAGTTCCTTTGGCAGTGGTTGCTGCCTTGTGGCATCATTGTACCAGGGACAGATCCTCTGAAATCTGTTTGTAGTAGAAATCAGGTGGAGAGAGTGAAGAACTGGGTGTAGAGGCTTTATTCTGTTACTAGTGATTATTTATATTCAGAAAGACTCTATTCATCCTCTGGTTTTATGATGTGATTTCTTTTTCCTTCATTGTTTCCCAAAACAACTATATGAGACTCCTTCCAAATGTCTGAGAAGGGACATTTGATTCTCTGTAAAATTCCCTCAGATAAAGACTGATGAACAGGCAGACAAGTGGAAAGGGCTGAAAAACTTTAAGGGAAGGGATTTTTTAAGTACATACACACATTGTTTACACTCAGAATTTTCTTATTTCTATTCCTTTTGGTGTATAAAAGCTGTTTCAGAAATACTGATGAAATAAGATTTCTAGATAGGAAGTATTGTCAACTTATATTAGAAACGTAATTTCTTTTTTGTTTATTTCAAAGAACACCAAAGTAAGGTTTTAGGACCTGTTTTTAACTGATTTATGGTTTTAACTTTTGCACATGGTTGTAAATCTCTGACAATCAGTTCATGGTAAACCTGAAAAACTGCCTCTTTCTGCCATGGAGATTTTACTTCCTTGAGGTTACAGTGCCAACGTAGTCTTGAATGAAACATTTTGGACAATGTAGCATTTATTATTGTGGGGTGTGCAGGGATTCCACAGTAGCAAATAAATGTAGACAGGATAATTACTTGGCTCAACATCTATCCAAATTAAATAAAAATACTTTGTTACATCCTACTAGAGAGAGAATTGATTTGACAAAGTAATATTAAACCAATATATCCCTGAATATGACAAGGAAGCACAAAAATAAGTTCAATGTTTTATGTCACCTAAACAATTTAAAAAACTTCTGAAATAGTGATACTTTTACTTTTAAATTTCACTACTAAAATTTCCAACCTCCTTGCAATTTTATGTTTGCATCAACTTTTAGTGGTATAATGGCAATTGAGACATTATCAGTAGCCTAACCTATGTGCTAAAATCAGAAAGTAACAGTTTCCTGTGGAACTCTATTTTCCTTTAGCTAACACAAACCCAAAGTTACTATGTCCTGAGCAGAAAATAAAACTTTTATTGATGGTAGGTGATAGTACACCGGGAGATAGGTCTTCAACCCTGCATGAAGCTTGAACAACTCCTTGGGTTAGAACTTTACAAAAATATGTTGAGTTGTTGTCTTATCAAGTAAATGATAGTGTTTGCCCAGGTATGTGATTTAGAGAATATTTTTCTCACAGTTTTAGGTCAGATGAAAGTGTCAACTCACCTAGAGGACTAGAAAGAGTATTCACTTACCAGACTGGCAAAGCCACCATCAGAGATTCTTTCATTTACTAAATGTATTGTTTTGTGAGGTTGAAGAAGAGCCCACAGTGTGTGCATGAAGAGAGATTGGATATATTGTTCTAAATTATGGAGTCAGTGAATTTATTTCCATGACAAAAGATTTTCCAAGTTAGAATATATATAAGCACTTAGCCTGGATTTCTTAATGANTTTTTTTTTTTTTTTTTTTTTTTCATACTTATCTCAATTTTAATCCTGATCACAGAATGCTGGGTTTTATTACATAATCATAATGTTGGAATAAAATGAAGTAAAGAACAGTTTTGAGCCTGAAACACCAGACTACCAGATTTGGAATAACTACAGCACAATGAATCTCTGAATCTCACTTTTCTGCTTCATTCCTTTATATAGGATACATCTTATACTGTCTCACCATTTAAAATTTCCAGGTCTCTAACATGGCTCACTTGATAGCCAATGGAGAGGTGAAAGACATTTCTAAATGACAATTGATTTAACCTACTTCCAGTGTCTTACTCAGTTTCTCCTACTGATACAGAAGCAGAGACCGTGCACTCAGCTGACATGGGCTGGTCCTCTAGATTTTAAATAGCTCAAGTTAAGTTACATGAATCCCATCATGAACTACTACTTCATGCCATTCCTTGCCATTCCTCGCCATTCCTCTGGAATTTCCCAAATGCACTACAATTAAGTTTAATAAACAGTTTGTTAGAAAGGACTCAGAACAATCTTCTATCTGGTTATTGAAGTCAGAAATGTGTTAAGTTGTAGCCACTCATTCAAACTTTTTAAGAAAAGCACAAGGGCCTTCATAAGGAATTAGATTTACTAACTGGTTTTGTTTAAAATTAATTTATATTATTTCAGACACTGCGTCTACTATTTTGTCCTTGTGTCAGCTGTATTCTGGGAATGTGGTAGGTTCTTCATTTTTAAAGCTGATAGAGAACTTTCAAAACCTATTTGTTCTCATTTTAAAAACAGGTTAGGATCAGGTGTTATCTTCTCAACAGTCCCCAAAATCTGTGCTTTGGCCCAAAAGTTAAGTTGGCTTGTGGAAAGAAATACAGAGTAATGGCTAAAGCTTATGACATACAAAGAAGTGTTAAACAATAGAATATTATTAATGAAGTGTTAAAGAACCATTTAAGAAAAGTTAGCAATCAGGCTGTAGAAATGCAGTATTTTTAATTATTTGAAAAAATGAATGAAAATTTCTATTGGGTTTGCTTCACTGAAAGAGTATTCATTATTTACATTTACATTTCAACATCCTCTTCCTTCCCCATTTCCTTGTCAGACTTTTAACACATTAGCATACTCTGCCTCTTGAAAGAAAGGGCAGCAGCTGTATTTTGCAATAATTTCTAAATCTTGTTAAATTGCTTATTCAAAATATGGCAACTACTTTGTAAATTTCACATGTTAGTTGAACCTTAGTGAGAGCTAGGGGCAAATTCAACCAGAATTACAACTTTAGTGGCAGATATGCTTTCTAGATTAAAACAAGGCCCTGGGTATAAATACTTCTGGGTGTAAGGGTCCATCCAATTCTTTCAATAAGCACATCAAGGCACAGACCTAGCACAATGATCTCTTTCTAAATGATGTTTCTTAGATATCTAAGCTCTAGCAACTTTTCTTCAGCAGGGGCACTTTAGCCAGAAATACATGACAAAAAAAACCCCCAAACCATATCTGTCATCATACACATGGCAGAACTGGTTTTTCCTCTGTTGCAGCAGCCTCCACTGTGGTTTAGGGTTGTATGTAATTCTGTCATTCTGGAGAACATCAGCCTGTGCTGTGTGAGAGGTGCTAACAAGGCTGGATGAGATGCTGCTGACACTGGCTAGGAAGGCTGAATGTTACTTAATGTCCACTAGTGGGAACATGAGATTGATCATGGGGTGGTGCAGAAAACCCCACGGAGACAATTCACGCTCCTGCAGGAACCTTGAAGAAAGAGGTTGTTGTCAAGGGCAGTAACACAGGAGCATTTCCCCATGTTGCTAAGGCCTAACTCTACTAAAAAGAACAATTTCTGCCATCTGAGTTTGCTGCAGGTTGTACAGTCACTGGAATGCTTCCTTTGACAGACAGAACCTGTGCTTCCCATGGGTGTTAGGGCAATCTGTAAAACACAAAAAATGCATTTCATCTTCTGAAGGTGGACATTTTTAGCCCTGAAATCAGGTAATATCTCATACCTGCACTGTGCTATGAGAGGTTTTTCATTATTCTGTTGGCATACATCAAAAAAATTCTTCATCTCTCTCTGTAGATATTGCTAGGGATGAAGAACCTCAGGAAACTATTCTTCAAAGTACTGTAATACACAAAAGTATATAAAAATAATCAAATATTTGGTATGGTGATTTCCTTGCCTAGATAGTTAGCTTTATTACATTATTAATGTGATCAGAAACTACTCTCATGATACCCACACTACAAAGATTTGGGAACCTGCAAATTATGGTAACAATAGTTTGAGCTCCTGGACTGACGCTCATTCCTGGTTGGTGCTACTGAGATGCTCTCCCAGAATAGATTTTCTGGCTTAGCTCACCCAAATGCAATCCAGGTCTGCCCTCTGAAATTACTCAAATGAAAATATGCTAGCTGGGAGAATTCTGGGAGATGTGCATGTTTTCTGAACTAAAGAACACCTTTTATGAACACACATCTCCAAAGGAGATCCACCAAAAAGAAACCTACAGAACTGCTTTCCAGAGGAAATTCTAGGCTTATTTTGCAATCAACTAAATTAGAATAAATCAGCATGTCCCATTTTGTATCACCAGTTTCTTGGACCATTTCTTCTACATATAAACTTCTAAGTCAAAATCATCTTGGGATGTAACTGTTTCTAATCAGTCAAGTAATAGGTGCATAACTTAAGCAAATAAGCAGAATTTCATTTAATTGATCCAAAAATGTATAGGTTTATGACATACAAGGACCCACTTCTGAAACAGGAAAGGTGTTTGCCAAGTAGGAATAAAATGTATTTGAAAAATTTCAGTTTTATGCTGGACCATGTATAAGAAGAACAAAATATAATCCTGACCTTAATTCCATTAAGCTAAATTCATTCTCTTACAAAGTTGCTGAGTTGAGCTGACTTATTCTGAGAGTGAATTTAGGCTGATGACTTTGACAAAATACAGTGGTATTTGTCTAGAGGAGTGTCAAAGACATTTGGCTTTATTTTCAGAATTCAGGCTTAAAAATCTGCTTGTCAGTTTTTGGCAGAACAATACACAACTATTCAATATTGTATCATGAAACAGCAACTTGCCCTATGACTTACAGGGCTACAACTACAAGAACTCCACAATTTGCTTCAGATATTTTAACTTCTATTCACGTACAGCAATCTTCCCACATAAACCTCTCCAACACCTGTGAATACATAAATTGTCCACAGACACACACACAACACACATCCCCCCAAGATTTTTTGGAAAAAAATTTCCAACATTAAATGCTGAGAGAAATAAAGGGTAAGGAAATATTGACAAATAACTGTTGGCTTTGAAAACTGTGATTATAGCAAAAGCCTTTTGACATCTCCCATAAATCATAATTTTCTTTGTATACTGGAATGCAAGTTCTATAATATTAATAATCTATATAATTAGAGGTAGACTCTGCTGACAGTAGTTTATATTAATTTGCAAATGACAATAGGCTCTTTTTAAGGAGAATTGAGTCAATTTTCCTATGGGAAAATTTGACACTTTCTTGGATAGAAGAAAAATGGAGAGAAAAATAGTACTAATGATAAGTGGGGTTTTTCTTCCCAGTAGCCAAAATCCAAATGAATTCCTTTTTTTCTTTGTTGTGCTTTTCTACCATTTCCAGCAAATCTGCACAGTTGGCATTTGGATCCCTTTAGAAATGAGCTCCAGACAGCAGTGAAGAGATAGCAATACAACCTATGTTGTTGCCATTTGTTCCCGCAGTACATGTAGGTATCATCATAAAACAGGATGGCAGTTTGTTTATAGAGAAGCAGACTTGAGTTTTAATTTGATAGTCTGTACTATGAAGGTTAAAAGCTGTTTTAATCCATCTAACATTCCTGGAGATAATGCCCAATTAATACGAGACCAACCAACATTTTGTTTCTGGAGACAAACATCGGAAAATATTTACAAGGATGTTTCGATATGTATTGTCATTAATACTGGTACTGTGCAGATTGAATCAAAGTTGGTCAAATAACATTAGGCACAGCAATCTGTAGCAGCACAGGAGGCAGTAATGTTCAGAGAAAGAACTGCTGTGCTCATCCTCAGGGGAACATTATAGATTTATGCCAATTATACCAGGTAAGAATCTCTCCAATTGATATATGGGTGTTACAGAGATATGAAAATGCTGCCCCTGGGCACAAAAGGCAGCATAGCTGTAGAAGAAATTTCCCCCTTAACTTCAGCTGCTAGATAATATCTTTTTTCAAACATTTTCAATAGAGGAGAAAACACAAAAATGCATTTTATGTGCTAATTTCAGATCAGACCAGATGGGTGCTTCTGCTAAAAACAAAGCTGCTACCATCGTTCCTCTTTTTTTCCACACCGTGTTTTGTCCTTTACAGAATAACACTGGACACACATCTAGTTCCAAACAAGTGGTCCAGGATTGATGTACCCATTGTTATTATTTTTGAACTGAATCTTTAATGCATGGCTATCAGTCCCTATAGCAAGGTTCTAGACAGATTCTGTTGACTGACAATCAGATGTGTAGCTGTCCAGCTGAGAAAAGTTTTAAAATGAATACCCCTTTACACTGAAAATCTCTTGATCCTACTCTGGCAAGGAAAAATTGCCTTTCACACTCAACCTACAGCACCAGGGCATACAGCATTTTCTCTAGGAAGAAATATGAGACCGTCATCAGCTTGAATTGACCTTCACACTTTTGTTTAATTCTGATTTTTACATGAAATCACATTAAGTTACAGGAAATATGTACTGCAGGTATATTGTTGCACTGCTATTGAGATGGAAATTAAATGTAACTCACAGAAAATGCTGAAGGGATTTGTGCCACAAAAAATCAGATTCACACCTTATAAACTGCAGAGACCATACATGTTAATTTGAAGATCATTTCCTTCACGCCCAGAAACTATAGTTTTTCAGAGAAGTTTCAGAGAAGTGCCTGATTTGCGATGGTATCACACCTGTCAACACAGTTCTCAAAATTATAAAGATGATTAATGTAATTGCACTCATGTTTTTGTTTTTTTTTGTTTTGCCTTTTTTTTTTTTTTTAATAAAAATTCTAAGGCTAATTTTCTCACTGAAGATCTACATATTTTCAAACATCTCATAAGTAATATTTTCTCAAACTTAGAGGGTATCCTACTTTGTTTGATCCAATTTTTTTTTTTATTTTATATAATGGTATCTTCTTGACAATAATTTAATGAAAGTTGAAAATATGAAAAAATATAAACTAATACTTCTAAGGGAAAATATCTCAAACTCAGGAACCTCCATTAGTTGGCATTTTGCTGCATATTCCAGCTAATTCAATAGAATTATTAATCTTTACTCAATTAATTATATTTTTTTTCCAGTGGACAAAACTATATGTTTATTTTATGTGGAAATGTGATAATAAAAATTGGGAAGAAATATTTCATATGTCCCTTGATATGTGTTCACCTAAATTATTCCTGTGTGCTCTAAGAAAAGGACAGCTTTCCATTTGTTTCAGTGAATTGGGCATGTGGTTCAGACACTCCAGGGTAAACTATTGTAAGGTCATGGAATTATTGTAGGGGACATGAGAAAGGAGATCATTATGGAATCACCCTGCTAGGAGATTTGAACCAAGCCAAGAAGGGAAATGCTCTCCATTATTTGGCATATTTTGCAACTGATGATCTTGTGCAATGTAAGCTTAAAATAGTTGGCCTTTCCATGTTTTGGTCCAGTTGCAAGGATTTAAAAAGCTGCTCTCCTGTAAGGCTCAGAAGACTCACAGTGTAAGCATTTAAATAAAATACTCAGGAAGAAAATAGTGACCTGGAAATGAAATAGGAAAAATGAGTGGATGGGTGTTATTTAAGCATGTAGTTTTAGTGCATCTCATGCATAGTTAACTTCTATTCTTCTTTAATGTTTCATCCAAAGGACACAAGGGGTAGTGCTGGGATGATTCTGCAGCTACACATCACCTGCTGACAAGTTTATAACACTAATTTCTGGTGTCTGTGAGTCTCCAAAGTCACACTGATGAAATAAAGCTTCCTCTTTCTCTGCAGGCTCTGTTGCAGTGTATTGCACTAGGTATATATAGGCTTGCACATTAAAGAATAAAGTCCATTCAGACCTGTGCTTATATAGGCAATCAGTTGCAAAGCTTGGGAGGGGGCTACAAGCTCCTTAAGATCTTAGGGAGGGAGTCAAGTGACCAGGATCTGAAACAGAGGAATCTGAAACAGTTTTAAACAAGAGCAAAATGTAATTATTTGGGATTTGGAGTATGGAGAGGGAGTGATGTAGGGAATATCTACCTGAGAGGTTTTTCGGGTTATCCAGGTGGCTTAAAATGTCATATTAAAAATAATTTAAAAAAACCCCAAAAAAAAAACCAAAAACCAAAAACAACAACAACAACAACAACAAAAAAAACTAAAACCAACCAAACAAACAAACAAACAAAAAACCCACAAAAAACAAACAAACAAACAAAAACAAACCCAAAAAAACCCGCTGAGCAAGTCCCTGTCCTGCAGCCTGGCTGGGGAACAGAGCACTCCATCCACTTTCAGGGAGGCTCAGGCCACACCTCTCCCTTGGGAAATCTTCATTTAAACATCATGAAAATTATGTAGCCTTTCCTGGAGGTGTACTCTCTTTCCTAGGGTATTACTGTTGCAGCTGCCAGCCTCAGATTTGAAGGGGGCTGCATTCAAGAAGCCCATGGGCCACACTCACCACCATCTCCTCACAGAAGGAGACAGACCTGGACCAGCTAAGGCATATCAGGAAAACTGCAGAAAGTGAAGCTAAAATGCCTGCAAATAAACAAATTAAACGAAATATAGTACTTTCATTGCATATCCTGGGTCAGGTGTCCAGCAAGTTTCAAGTGAGTTGATCCTATTAACTCTTCCATTGAATTTTACAAACTTTAGATCTGGTCCATTGACTTCTGCCCGGTTGCCATGACATATAAATATCCTAAAGGGCTGGAATGTAAAAAAAGTTACCTTAATTGCTTTTGATCATACCTTCAAATACAAATATAACCTCCAGGGTTATATCTAAATCTTTTTAAATAGTGAACTATTCAACACACTTATTATTCTCTGCATGAAAAATTATTTTAATCTGCTATGAATATGCTGCTCTATAATTCACTATTTTGCAATCTTTAACAGGAAGAGAATGGAAAGGAAATTAACTCATGTCAAATTATTTTGGTTTTTTTTCTATGTCTTGTACATACACTGAGAGAGAAAGCAGATTAGTTTTCCAGTATGCTGCATATTCTTTTTTCATTAATTGTCTTCTATTTTTCTTCTTTTAAAAACTTGTGTCCATGAATGTGAAGGACAAATGCATTAAGCTGAGTGAGGCACAATTCCTAAAGATATTTAACATGGAGAATTAAATTTTCAGCTGAACCATGTCCATGGCTTGTTGTCCTTGTTCCTCTCCAGAGACCATTTTTACCATAAGGTCTCAATCTGTATAAGCCAGGACTTTGCTTTAGCATGTGCAGGGTCTCAGTCCTGATACCAGAGGATTTTCAGGGAGAGGAAGCAAAAGGCCTGCATAGAGGATTAGATCTAAATGCATAATTTTGCACAGAGCTCTGACTAAAGAGCTGATTTTGTAGTGAGAAATGTCTCTCTTTTTCATGACCTCATCTCCTTTTCTTAATGTTTGTCTCTTAGGATTCTCAGAAGGTTGGCATCTTTGATAACAAATATCTGGTAGACTGTGAACTGAGAGGACATACAGAATGAAGAGGAATGCAGCTGATCGGCATAAGGAATGTTAAAAAACAACCATGTAATACCTTACTGGAATTTGAGAGCTTTTGCACAAACACTATAAAAAATCATCATGACTCAGGAGATGGGGAAGTTACTAAAAATTCAGGGTCCTGGATTAAAACATCTGTTCTGCAAGAGGTTGCTGGCATCATTGCAGGCCTAAATTACTAGTTGTAGACCTAAAACTCCTGAAAACTCAACAGGAAATCTTGCTAGATTACATTTCAAAAATTAAAAGAGAAATAATAGTTGCATGTCTCCTGCTTAGGGACATTGCAGGGCTAGCTATATCAAAGGCATGGTGCATAATTTCCATGAATGGAAGTGGCAATAGGATCTGTATAAGATTTGGTCCTTATATCTGAGAATATAGTAGCAGTTCCAAGATCCATAAGCAAAGATTAAAGTAAGTTAGTTCCTTAATTAAGAAGGTAAATGCTAAGGATGTGGTAATTCTGGGAATACCAGAAAGCCATTACCATCTAAAAAGTGATAAAAGCTACAATCTCTGTCCTTCTTTGGCCCCTCTCTTCACCAAATAATTTCCCTGCTGGCTGCATGACCTAATTTTTCTTTTTCCTCTCACTCAAATCTTCTAGAAAATTCCCATGTGCATCTCCTAGCTCATTTTCCACTATCTTTGATTCTCTTGAGGTTCCTGGTTTTGTAATCCAGAGAAGGAATCCTGCAGAAATTCTGCTGCCAGCAATTGTTGATGTCTGTGCATCAACACGAGCCCCAGTTTGTTCCTTTGCAGGCAATGGCTGATGGCTCAGCACATTTCCATTTTCCTCATTTATCCTCACCCTTCTCTTGTAAACATCTACCAAAACATTTAAAAGAACAACTGTTAAAGCACATGGGGATGTTGTAGAGGTGAAAGAGATAGTGATCTCTGATAATTTACCATCTTTTACCAGAAATACTGGCTTGTTTTGTTTTCCAACAACTCAGTATTTTAGTGAGATTTATCTGGAAAATGAAGTTCCAGAGAAAGGATATGCTTGAAACAAATGTGGTGGGAACATTTATGCAAAGATATCACATGGGAAAAAAAATTCAAACTAGAAGCTCAAAAAAGAAGGTGGAACACTGCAGCACTCCAACAAATGAGGTTGGTCTGACAAAACAACTAGTGTTTCTACAACTGGAATGAAAGCTGACACCATGGGTGGCTTTTGATACATGTAAAAAATTTCCTCTAAACCTTTGTTTTCATTCATTCTGTTTTTCTGAAACTTTTTGTTTTAAAAGTGGATTTGTCCATGGTGGCTGTGTGCTAGAAGGGTTTGAAAATATTGTGGAGAAGCTTTCAAGAGCTTTTGGTAAAGAAAACACAAAAAAATAGGGTAATATTTTTAAAGACTAACACAGAGTGACCTCATGCTGGAAGGCCACTGATGTACCTGAAAGGGACTGGAAAACAGGTTGTGGGAGGCAGTTACAATTCCCTCCACCCACCCTATTGCTTTTCCATAAGATACCTTAGGAAGCTCACATCTTTCCCTCCTTGGAAGGCCAAACTGCTAATCCAGAGTCTCAGAGGTGCGACATTGCCGTTTGTTGGGTTCCTACTAGAACTGGCCTGCATTGTGAGCTATACTTCAAACACAAACTTATTCAGATACTTGAAGGGTGCTACCTCCTGGACAATTTTTTTTTAATGTCCTAAAGCAGAAGAAGGGATCCAGTAGCCTATATAACTCTTTCAGCAAAACAAAAAGACTAGAAGTCAGACCAAGCAATTTTAGAATGACAAGAGCCCCTTTTTCTATTGTTAAAGGAATAGAGTGAATAGTCAAGAATTTGGGCCAATCTAGACTTTCTGTATATACATATATCCTTTTAACTCGTATGCTTTAAATTTCAACCAAAATCATCTTGTTCACTTGACAGTGCTCCTGCGAAACATCAAACGTATTTGCTTAACTTGGAGGAGGTTGGTAGCATAGTATTCATCTGGTTTGTGTTTAAAGGCTAGTTTAAAACTTCTGGAGACATTTTCATCTCACCATGTATTCATATGTGAATAGAGAATTTTAATAATTCATTTTCAGCTTTTCCTGCAAAGGTGTTACTGTACCTCAGATTCTGTCCTGTTAATTAGCTTCTCAGTCTTCACATCTTGATACTCAGTTGATGAGAATTCTCTTGATCCATGTGAAAGTAACAAGAATTTTCTACCAGGAAAGTTTTCAGATGTGGATGCAGTTCTGGCCCAGGAGAGTCTGCATTTTGCTGATAGTATTTTGACTTCTGATAGTTCCTGGTATGGAGGTAAAGTGCAGGGAAAAACGTACTTATTAAAATGCTAACTGAGTGTCTCCTCTGAAGTAATGATAACATCATCAAATTTCAGAACCATTGGGGCAGCTAAAGCTAGAGAATTGATTGACTCTCTTGCAAAGTGGTTCTAATTCAACTAATTAGATGTTGAATGGGTGTTAAAGTTCAGCCAGAGTGATTAATTTATTTTTCAGCAACTGTACCTTTCTCAGTTAAAGTAACTGAAAGTTAAAATACACCATAGTCACAGATAAAAAACATGAAATAGCTTTGTGTTTGAATACCTATTTGTAAAATACTGCACCTGACCTTTCACAATGAATACAAACCCTACTCATGCTGTTCCATATAGAAATCCCATGAAGTAAACAAATTCACCCAAACAATTTCCCTAAGGTTTCCAAGACCCTAGGTAAAAGCTATATGCCACATGCTGGAAATCGGACCTTTAAATTTTGTGGTCCTAAGGATCTGCTAGCAAGCTTAACTGCAGTTACAAAAATCTTGGCAGGCGTGCTCCAATGGATGCTCCCAGTTCTGCCTCCATCCTTAGATTCAAGGCAAGTAATATTTAAGTCATGGTCCATTAGAGCACCCCACCAACCCTTCTTTCCTGTGGCCATAGCAGAAGGCTGTACAATGGCAGATGGCTCTAGCACTTTATTGTGGTTCAGGCCAGGCAGAATCCAGCCCTCAGGTTGCAGTCCTACCAGAATTTCTCTGGGGGAAATCCTTTTTCAAATAGGTCCCTCCCATGGTTGCTTAGCACTTTGCTGTACTGGCACTTTGCTAGCACAGATGTTAGAGGGCTATGGGGGAAAAAAAAAAAACAAAAGCCAAACAAGTGCAGGGTACTAAGTCAGCTGGAAATTAACTATTTTTCCCTGGCTAGGTTGCTTCTCAACTAGGTCTGTTCGCCAGTCCAGGTAATTGGGTTTCTGCATGAGCAGCTGTGCTGGCACTGTGGAAGGAGCAGTGTGGAGCTCCCTGGGCTCCTGCAGCTGGCATGGGCAGGCCTGCCATGGACTGCCACTGCTCCGGGCACCTAATGAGGCAGAACACTGTCAGCCCTCTTTCCTAATGATTACTGAATTACACCTGCTACTAGACATAAAATAAACCATGGAAATAGCTTGAGCAAAAAGATAGAACAACTAAAACAATCAGCAGAGCTTGAACTGCAGACATGTGATTTAATCAGAGCTTCATATTGTATTTGCAAGCTGTGGCTGCCAGTGGAGTGGAAAAAATTCAATGTCCTTATCCCTGATGATGGCTAGCACTAAAGGACATGGCAGCTTTCAATTAACTGTGCAAGAGCAGGCAAACTATGAACCTGCTACAATGCAGTCTGAGAAACACAGCAGTGTCTGCAGATGATCCGCGTACTTAAATTCATTATTAGGCAAAGTGTGAAATAAATGAAATCCTAGGAAGCCTTTTTTGCTGTCAGAAGGAGAACTGCAGTCTTGCTGTTATGGGGAGAAACCAACAAAGTCTCCAAAAAAAAGATGAGTGCTCCTAAATTCTTAGGGGTGTAATCCCATGGGGACAGCACTCAGAGCCCTGGAATTTAGCCAGTAGCATCTTCTGAGCAAAGGGATGGACAATGAAGAAAGGCAGACAGTGTCCTAACCCCACAGGTATGACAGAAAATGCAGAACATTGCAGAGGGAGACCTCGGGGAAGAAGGCACACAGAGATCAGTGCTGGAGACTGTAGGAAGCAGTGAGGGGAGTGGTACATGCCAAGACACTGGAATTGGGAAAAGACAAATGAGTGAAGATGGAGGGCATTGCTTGACACGTGTGCACTCACGCAGTGTGTGCAGAGTAGGTACTGAAGGAGGGTATTAAAGCTCTCAGAGGATTTCACCCCCAGAGAGAAGCAGCTCACCTGATGTTTGTCTTGAAAAGAAGAGAAGCACTGTTTATGTCCAAATAACTACATTGGACAAAAATACATCAGTCAGGCAGCTGCTGGAAACAGTAGAAGTCACACTAAGGAACACTTCAAGAGGCACTTGAAGGTAGAAAGGCTTTAGCTAAAAGTGACAGAGGGAAGGCTGTCACCCATCAGTGGGTGTTTGAACTGTGTGTGAGTAAAGAGTATGGAAAAATTTGTAATGGAATCAAGCTAAAACTATGTCAGCACCTCTTCTACTCCAGATCATCTGACTAGAAAGCAGGGCACCACAGCAAGTATGAAGAAGTCTTTTAGGTAGAAGCAAGTTCATCTGTGTCCAGAATAGAGCTGAGAGTGCACAGAGACTCCGGGCACTCTTTTGGGGTGTTAGCACAAGAGTGAAGGGGTATCACTTTCCACAAGCTGAGGATTGTTATCTCAAAGACATCTGGTGAGGACTGGAAGAAAGCGGAGATAAAAAAATTAATGGTCATAAAAATAAAAGAACAGAGAGCAATTATGTCATTTTTTTAAATCAAAAGATAAAGTATCAGAATACCCCAGAGGGAGTGTTTTAAGGTATTATTGTAATGCCACACAAAGTGCTCGAAACACACACTATTATTTTATATGTTTACTCTGATGGGCCACAGTGGAGTATTTAATATTTCTTTTTTTGGCTAACCTGTTGTAGAAACCAATTTTTGGCCAATGATACTCACAGTGTCAGAAATCTTTTTATGTTAATTATATAAAATCCACAATGTTTTGCAGAGTCTGTTTGTTTTCTTAAACATCCAACCACATGTTCAGCCACACTTGATTGTTCTTTTAAGCTCAAATTCTGCCTCTTACTTATTTGGATCACTATTTTTGCTTCATTGCTTTGTGAGTCATGATTATGTTTAAAAATATAAAGTGACTGGGTAAAATTCCTACTGATGAATTATATGGAAAAATAATGTTGATTTTAATGGTACTTCAGTAAGCACAAGCACTTTCCATACAAATATTTATATTCTTGATAATGTTACTCAGTTTATTCAGTGATATGTGAAAGTTTTCATTCAAACATTTGCAATTTGTAAGCATAAAAAGAGTTAGTTGAGGCAAGCAGGGCTGAATCAAAGAGTCTCCTGACAGAGGTGAGGCTGCTGCAGCTCCATGCCTGAGATCCAACCAGTGGCAAGACTGACCCAGTAGGCAGAAGCACTCTGGTGTAGGTGTGTGACACACACATACACACACAGATTGACAGGCAGACACACAGAGCACACACAGGAACAGAGACAACACCAATGTCCTTCTCTTCCTCCCATCTCTGTCAGTTTTGAATGAAACTCTGTCAGTGGGAATATATACAGATATCTGTATTGTGTGTTCCTCCAACAGCTACTTGCCAGATGTTAAGCTGTATTTCCCCTTGACAGTAATATCATTTTGGTGTCTTATAAGAAATATGAGATGGCAGAAACATCAATATTTGTGGTAGGATCTGAAATTACATTAAAGAGGACTGGACAATGGAAGGAGTAAGCATATACATTATAATGAAGCAGAGGAAAAGCTGAGGCTATATTTTAAAAATAAGAAATCATTTTGCTTGGCAAAATATGTTGGTCATTTACTGTAGACTCAAAGCTGACCATTTTTTCCTCATGTACTTGATATCTTCATTACTGCTATTACAGAAAATTCTCAGTGTCAGCAGAAATAAGTAATTACATGGTGGTTTCAGAAAAGAATGTATTCTGCTGTGCTTTAAGCTTTCTGCCTGATACCATCTATTTCTAATCAGGGCCTTTGCCACCCACCTATGCCCCACACCTATTCCAGTTTCCTGCCATAACAGATCGAGAAATCTGAAGTAAATGGTCAGACACACAGATGCAATTTAAAACACCAGCGTGTGCTTGGGGGCATTGGTTCATTGCTATTGTTCAGGTCTCAGACTTCCTGAAAAATAAAGTGGCCTTGAAAATATAATTTTTAAAATAATCTCTTTAAAGTTCTCTCAGTTACAAGTCACTAAAACTGCCATAGCCAAGACTTCCTGAGGCTGGATGAGTTCTGCTGCTTTATTTCCCCTTCTCTCCCTGCCCCTTGCATAGCTTAACTGAATTTCTTAGCTTTATTTGTGGATGGGGAATGAGTAGAATAGAAGCCATTATTCAAACAAGCCCGTGCATGACTAGTGTGGAATTGTTAGAGCTGATAACAAGACAGTTCTGAGGAGCAGGAAAATGAAATGTAATTATGCAGTAAACAAGGTTTGGTTTTGTCTGAGCCCATGGGTTGGTATATTTTCAAGTTACCATTTTGCCTGACTGAAGTTGTCTGATCTTCCCTCTCCTTCTGGAGAGGGACATACCTATCCTTGGAGGGCTGTGCTTTTCCCAAAGTGGATGTCAAGCAAGGGTGGAATGGGAGCCAAGCATAAGAGCCCTAATAAAGAGCCACTGGTTCCTACCAGAGATCACATCTCTGACAGAGAGGCCCTGCAGGTCTGCCCAAAATGCACTGGACTACAATTCTTTTAAAATGCACAAATTATAGGAAGGGGTTTCATCTTTCTTGAAGTGGGCCTCCTTTGCATTCCTCACTGGTGGCCCTATGGGTGCAGACAGATGGCTTTCTCATCTGGAAGCATAAGGCATAGCTAACCTTGTCCTCTCAAGTATATCAGTGACATTTTCCTGTTGAAAACTTAGGATTTCCCTGAATAATTGATTTTCCTAAAATTTAGTTTCCCTTTCATCCAGTTGTTTTTATAGTCACTCAGCAAAGGACATTTGTAAATGTTTTGATTTCCTTCTCTGGAAAGCTTTAATCTTGTTTTCCTTACTGGCCTGGCACAAAGACAATGATGGCACTGACCCAGGAATGATCATGAGGAAGAGAGGGTGTCTCCAAGAGGCTACACTGAGGCAAACAAACATTTGGAAGCAAACTCTTGCCCTTGCAGCAACCAAAGCCAACCCAGCTCTCATGCCCCAGAGCAGCTATGCAACTGTGGCTGCCACACTGTGCTCCCTCATCTCTCAGAAAAATAAACAAAGGGATATTATTATTTTGCTCTTTTCAAATGAGAGTGGTGGACCTCTCAGTCCTGCATGTGGGTAATGAAAAGGGTACCCTCTCTCATTTAAACAGTTGTGTAAAAGCATATCACAGTGTATTAGAACTGAATGCTTTTCTCACAGCCTATCCTGGTTTTAAATATATTTACTTTTCTTTACACAAAACTCAAGTGGACCCCAAAGATAAGCATGTTTTCTAGGTCAAGAATTCGAGTTTAACTCAGTTTGAAAAGGCAAGGTAGATCTGTTACTCATAACAATGCACAATCTGGGATGCAACACACCAAGAAACAAGAAAGTAGGGCTTTAAATATTTATGTTAACTGTGGGCATAAACCCCCCACCCAGAATGGACCCAATTTAACCATAAAATGAAACTGTATATCTAAAAATTTTATATATTTTAATTATTTCAGGACCAAGTTGTGAGGACAAGTTTTATAGCTATTAAGATCTATTGGGAAATTGGATAATGCATAAAAGAACAAGATAATGAATGCTGCACATAGAAATGAGCAAAGCTGTAATACTCAGGTAGTAATGGGGAAGATTACATTTATATTATAGATGAAGGTACTGTTCAGTAGTGATACAAGCCAGTTTTAATGTCATGAAGGAAAGAAAAAGACATTTCCATTAAAAAACCACTCTGATGATTATTTCTTTAGATGTAAAAGGAAAATTTTATTTCTGGTGCAACTTTATTGGAATTCTAGTTCATACCGAATACCTAAACCTTCTGGTGACACGACACAGGTATTTTATCACCTATCCTATCATGATGGAACAAGTGTTTGTAAATAAAATTTCTGTAATAGCTCTATACACAAATACCTATGTTTGTTTAGCTGGAGGTTCTTTTACAAATAGGGGAAATGCTTATTTGGTTTGAAAAGACAGATAATGTTGGAGAAGAAAAGAAACTGCATCTTTATATCTTATAAATGCAAACTATAAACACAAAAAAAATTTCATAAATACATTGATGAAACTGAAATCTGTAGTGTTCTTGAACTGGTGATATCCTGCTGCCCATGTTAATAAGATATAAGCACTTCTTAGACCTCTATTATATCTGTATATATGAATATATCTATTCTTAGAGCTTAGATTATTATATCTGAATTTTTGTGTTGACATGGTTACAAAAATCACTTAAGATTTGTTTATTACTCTTTGTATATGTATTTATATTTATTACAGATTTCTTTGCATTTCTTTGCGATTGATAGGTAAAAAAGAAGTATGTAAAAATATAGCAGGATGGCTCAGCAGATGTTAAGAAAAATGCACTGGAAAGATAGATAATTGTTTTTTCTATTTCAGGCATTGCTGTGAATTTTTTCTACTTTATTTTTCTTTGGTTGTGTGTAATGGTTATTGTGTATTGACATAAGAAAGTATTTCTCAGAAAGAATGATGCTGTGAAATCCTGGCTTTAAAAAAGCAAAAGCTGAAAACTGGTCTGCCAGATACAGAAATGGCTTCAGATATCAAAATCCAGCTGAGTCATAGAGTTATGAATCAGTAGAAAGTTTAGCAAAATTAAGTATTCAGTTGATTACTTGGTACCAGCTTCCATATGACAAGTTTGGCTTTTTGGCTAAATATAATTTTACTCTTCAGAATGTGGAACAGGAGGGAGAGGATATTTATGAGGATGAGAAAAAATATGAAAGAAAAGAAAATCAGGTGATTAGCATAATCATATGGGAACATGCCAAATTGCTTTCAGCTTGCTGAGGTGTTGTGTCACAGTATTTTCTTTTTTCTTTTTGTGCATATTAAAAAACAATGACTGTTTTCCTGGTTTTAATTTTTCACATTAAGCTACATTTACTCAAGCAAAGTAGAGAAATGCTGTGACTGGGATATATATATGTGTGTGTGTGTGTGTGTGTGTGTGTATGTGTGTGTGTGTGTGTTTAAGCCCATAAATATCCAGAAAAAAAAGTTAGGTAATGACTCCCAGGAAATTTTGGTGAATTTTGGTAATGAATATGGCCCTATTTTAAGCTTAATGTTAGAAGAGAGTAACGCAGCTGTGAGTGGGACCAGACATGGATAACTGCATTGGTTTGATAGGTAAATCCAGTGAAAGACATGGCATGACTCCTAACTTGTGCAAAATTTAAGCAGAGCAATACTGTAAGGAATGAATGCTGATAGGAGAACAAACCAGGGGATGAAAAGAGAAAGTTTGAAGTAGCAACTTGAAACAAATTTCTTGATATGGTATTTTTTCTACAGATTTGAATGGAACTCAGTAACCTACTTCCGAGGCTTTCACCTTGGAATCTCCAAGGATTTCCAGAGCTTCTAATCATACATGATGGTGTTCACACAAGAACTTTGGATCTGGTAGGCCAGGTTTTCATCTGCATGGAGGCAATTTCAAATCACAAGAGATATAGAAAGGGAGGAGAAGGCTTATAAGAAAGTGGCTACATGTCTAAATTTTCACATTGATGGTCTCAAGAATAGTGCCCTAAGAGCTGATTATTACTGAAGGATTCCAGAGTGGAAACCATGAATATAGCATGGAAATTGGTCTTTGGGCTGACAGACTGGGAAGCATGAACATAAATACAGTCTAATACAATAGGTTTTTGTTGTCTTTTTTTTCAATTTTCCCTCTGCAAATTTGTAGACAATTAGTCCTCTAAGTACTTATTGTCATTTTTAGTTTTTTCTTGTCACCACAGAACGCTGGGAAGTTTTTTATCATTCATTCAATCAAGGTGCTGTATATTTTTTCCCTAATCAAATTGTATTTGTGGAAAGGTCAAAATACAGTTAATTGAACTTCAAAAGCATAATTAGCTTAAAAGATTTAGTGACTTGATTGGCCTTGGAATTTATCCAAACAGAACAAGCAATTTTTTATTTTTCTTATGGTAACAAACAATGTCATGCCATGGCTAAATCCTATACAACATCTCTATTCAGATGTGCCGTTCCTATACTTTTTTTTTGGTGAGAAAAGGAAGATGTTGAGTCAATAAAAATATCAGTGGTAATACAGAAGAAAAGGCCTCTCTCCTTCTAAATTCTGGGGTATCCAGACAGAGTTTTCACCTTAGGACACCATAATGTACAAAATTCAAAGCAGTATCCCTAATATTTTCCCTCCAATTTTTGTGCAAGTACTTTGTATCTAGCAGTGTATTGGATTTCAGGTTGGTTAACTTTGAATAATTATGCATTGTCTAATTACACTCATCTCAGTTTAAAAAGCAATCTAAAATTACAACAAAATATATTCTAGAAAATGGTTTTCTCTTTTTATTTCTCTTTTGCCTTGTAAATAATTAAAAGTATTTGACAGAGAAAGATGATCACATAAATGTGCCCATATTTTTATGTCACTTTTTTATTAATTAAGAGAGTAACAGAACATAATTTTGAGCACCTGCCTGACTCTCATAATGTTTCCCCTTCATAAGTAATTTTGCAGTGCTCCCATTGTTTCAAGAGAGGCAATTAACTATCTCTTTCTTAAACTTGGAGTGATCCTTATTCAGAGAGGATGATGGTCTTACTTGTGACAATTTTTCGTGAGGCGTATAGGAGAAAGTGCAGTAGGTTCCAGCAAAAACTCCCTAGAACATCTGCCAAAAGCTTGACACTCATAGGTTTCTTGGTGGAAATTGGCTTCTTTTCTGCAATTTTGGGGCTCACTGTATTATTGATATATACATTATACAGAGTGCTGCATATGCTGCTCCTTTTTCTCTCACCCATAATCACAGAGTTGTGTTTTAATGTGGTGCCCAGAGAAAAGCAGCACTGGAGGCACTGCCAAAGGAGTCTCGCTTCAGGGCAGGGATACACAAGGTACCTGAGCCAGGATAGCCCCAGGAGAGTAAAGGCTTACAGTACAGTGGGGTCAGGAGGTATGCATGCATCCAAGTAGTTAAGGGAAAAGCCAGAAGTAGAAAAGAGCTTTCTGCCTCTTCTGCATCTGAAAATTCCTTGCAACATGGTGGTGTGGGACAGGCAGCGCTGGGAATGGAGGAATGCTCTGAGTTAATTGGACAACAGAAGTTAGGCAAGAAGCACTGAGGAAGAAGAGTAAAAACTCCAAAGCAGACACTTGAACAAAATAAAATTTCTTCAAGCAGTGTTTTGAGGCATATTGAGTTCCATAAAGGGGGAAATTAATCTAACAAACTGGTATCCTCAAAACCAGATTCTCCCATGGCTGCTTCTTGTCAGAGCAGCTGGTGCCTTTGTGCCAAAGGGAATGTTTTCTCAGCAGGAGCTGCTCAAATGTAAAGAAACCAAGTTTTTCTGCAATTTTAAACTCATTAGTCAGTTATCAAGAATCCGGAATATTTGTGGACTCAATCAATGAAGTGACATAGGTCATTTTACACTGTTCAGGAAAGATACAAACCAGTACTTCTGTGTTAAATCCCTTACAGGTAGCAGAGATGTTGTGAGAAGGATCCTTGCCCTCCTGGCATTTAATGATTTATAGGACAGTGAGGACCATCCATCCTACTGCTAAAAGCTTACCTCTGCCTGCCCTAGTCTGCCAACTCTCAGACCTACTAAACAGGACACAGACCTTTGATTTGTGCACCATATTCCATTGCTGCCATACCAGGCTTTAGTATGTTCATGGCATCATGGCACAGCCTGTTTCCAGTCCCAGAGGACTGCATATAAACAATATCCACCTTGCCAGTGAACATCTTTCCCTCAGGTATGCAGCAGCTGGGTCACAGGGAAAGATGGGTTTTCCACTGAGATGGAAAATGATGTAGCATTCATTTGCTCAGCCGAGAGTGAGCCATGAGGACACCTGAATAAAGACTGTCACTTCATAGCAAATAATATTTGACAGCTGCCTTCTCTCTGGCATAATTTTGTCTCAATATCTTAAAAATAATCCATACTTTCAGTGAACAGGGATCATTGCAGTTCTTTTTGGCACAGGACTTCTAGTATTTTCCCATTTCCTGTACCTGTTTGTCTGGAAGTTTTTAGCAAGTTGAGAAAACATTCCCATGGAATTCACATCCTTGGAAAGGCCACACTGTGGGATGACCATGTTCTGAACTACAAACTACAAAGAGGATGCTTTGCTGGGAGAATGGGCTTCAACCTGAGGTGGAGCCTGACAGTGGTTGGGTTGAAAGGTGTGTGCACACTCCTCATGCCTACTGATGTTCCTGCACTAGCTCTTCATGCAAATGGGGTACATTAATATAGTTTCATCTTTGGCAGAAAAATGTCCCAAGCAGTGTTGGTACAGATGGATTTGTGGGCTATTTTATGAGCAGATCAGAAATGCTCCCCAAAGGAATGCAAGAAGAAATTCTTTACTGTGAGTTGGTGAGGCACTGAAAGGGGTGGCACAGAGAATCTGAGGATGTCCTAACCTGAAATTGTTCAAGAACAGTTGGATGGGACTTTGAGCAATCTGGTGCTGTGGAAGCATCTCCATGATAAGGGGGGGTGGAACTAGCTGACCTTTAAGTCCCTTCCAACCCTAACCATTCCATGATTCTGTAATGATTCCATCAAAGTATCTGGCTCAGCTGGTGAGTGACGAGAGGGCTCTCTGAAGACCAGGTGCTGCGAGTTTTTCCTCAGGTACCTTAACTGGGGCAATGTCCGGTAGAATTTGACATTAACAATCTTTCCAGGGATGCTGTTGCAGGATAGTATAGAAATGGCCATTGTGGACTTGGCCTTGTGCTCTTTTCACTGTATCTCATCAACAAGACAACTGAAGCACAGCAAAAAGTTCAAGCTATTACAAAGGCTAACCAAGGTTTCTGAGTATATTTTAACAAGACCTGAAATCCGCAAGCCAACTGCAGGCTACTCTGCTTCTTGCCCTAAATACAGAATCTTCTGTTAGTTAATAATTGCTCTCCTAAAACAGTTTCAATTTGTCCCAGTTGTCCTGGACTGTTGACAAAGCTCCTGTTATCAGGAACTGAGTTTTGAAGGGTCAGTCTTTTCCTGGGAAAAAAGGAATAAATAGAAATTGCTATTTCTACTTTTGGTCAGATTAAGCCCATAAGAGATCTTGAAAAAGAGGAATATTTTTTCTCTATTCTGGGAAAAATAAGAACCATATAGTGGGTAAATAAATGGGTTGATTTTTCTCCAATTTTTGGTAGTTGTATCAATACTTTTTAAAACGTAATTTTAAAGCAAATAATGGAAAAGAATGGAAAGGAAGTGAACAGAATAAAGAAAAATAATATAAATAAAATCATCATATCTTGTGACAAGCTTGAAGTAATATCAAGAAAGATGTGTTGCCACTGTGTTGCCCTGATCTCATTATGTCTCTGTCCCTGATTTTTAGCGCTTGGCTTCACTTTCCATATCCTGCATAATGTCTTCCTTTACCTCTCACTCCTCTTGCTGGACTGATCTTTGTATAACACAATTTTTGACACCAACACCTTGCACCATTTCTGAATTTCTCCAGCAAATGTGAGTGCCTTTCTTGCACATGGGTAGATCTACTCGTATCACAACATACCACTACGTGCTGGTGTGCCAGTGCCACTATGGCTTATGGTGACAACTTTTGTGCCATTGCTTGTCTTTTTCCCTTTGAAGAAGACTATTTTTCTTTCTCATATAAATATTCCTGAAGTTCATGTCCATAGGAATAAAGAGTTGGAAGGGACCTTTTATACAGAAGACGCTATTAATACAGAATAGAAAAGGACTTTAATACTTCCAAGATAGGAAAGAGGAAAAATTGCAGGTACAAGAGAGGGCTAGCCTGAAGAACTGAAGGGGGCCATAATGCCACAGCCTGAAAATGAGGAGTGCAGACATCAAGATTTCTGATTCACTACCAAGTAATTAAACATAAGTATGGTCTATCTTGAAGGAGTTTTCTCTCTTTAAGGTGTTTAAATAACATATCTACTAAGATTTGGTTCATCTTAACTGTATCATCTTGAGGCTTCTTGCATGATCTTGGAAAAGTTGATTCTTGAATCTGTGATTCAGTTTCAATGCTCAACAGTGTTTATTTGAGCTAAACAGATGATACCAAGGTACTCCCATGTTTTATTAACAAGAGCTATAAAAGTAGCCTGAATGGATCCTGACTGGATAAGGCCATCTTGCCTACCCACGGCCCAAAGAAGCTGTGTGAGCTGGTCTGAGCTGGATCTAAGTTGAAAGTCAGATAATTGACCTCTCTGTGTCTCTCACAAGCTAAATTACTCCGATCCCAGAAGAAATCTGGACAAGAAGCTCATAAATAGTTTGGAGCACCCTAAATTTTGCCACTGATATTTTGAGTTTCATACATAGTTCTGGGGCTCTGCTGAAGTTTATAGCAATATTTTAAAGTAACACCAAGGAATGTAGACAATACTGAAAACGTCTATTCCTTCTGGTTAGGTTTCTTTATTAAAAAAAGTTTTGCATGTGTTTAACCAAGAAGAAACCAGTGAGTTTACAAGATCATGGAGTGACTCACTTCAACAAGTTAAAATCTTCTTTAATAAGAAAATAAGGGGAAGCAACAGAGAGACACTTGAAATTTATACGTGCATAGGTTTAATATGTTCCTAACATCTGTATCTGTCTGTCTATTCAAACACATATACTTACAGAGAGAAAAAACACAGATATATGGAGTGAAAATAAATCCACAATCCAACATGTGCCAATAGTTACTCCACAATATGCTCCCAGTACTTGCCTTTTAAATAATTCTATCAAGCACTTGCTAATATGTAGTGATTGGGAATACATCAGATTGGAAGATACTCAAATGAAAGAGTCTACTGAATATTACAACCTGGGTAGAAGTGATTATAATTTAGGTTGGAAATTTCCAAGAAGACTATAAGTGATTTCCAAACACAATAAATAGGTCAAATTATTTATATGCCTTTAAAAATCCTATCCCTATCCTCTCCTGATTTATACATTCTAAACATGCTGATTTTAGGTTTATCAGTTTAACAGAAGACATTGTGTTTAAAGATGGATAAAATCACATGTTAGCTTTCTAGACAATTTTTAACTGATGTAGCTTTCTTAATCTGTCTGTTTTCTGCTGAGGAGATAGTGTAATTAGTTTGTCTCTCTCAACTGCTTTCACAATATCCCACAGGATATATGGGCTAATTTCTTCCCTGTTGCTATAGAAAAAGTATTATCTTACAATATCTCCAGCTGAGATATTATGCCACAAATCCTTTTCAGAAGCTGAATTTCACAAGCATTCCCAGAGAGCTGCAGATAAAGAGAGCCATATTTGCAGGCATTAGCAAGAAGGAAATGAAACAGCAGATACACACTACGTAGGAAGTCATGTAAAATTAGTCACCACTACATGTCCCCCTGGAAAAAGACTGATTGAATGCAGGTTCCCAAAAACTGAGTGCAGAAAAAGAATTAGCAGGTATAACAGAATATGCTCTTCATGCACAGAACACAAAATTCAACCTCTGCAGAGGCTGAATTATTAAAGAGCAACTTATATTTAATTTGTCAATTTAAGAGGAGGATGGACAGGGGACAGAAAAAATGCTGTCTATTTAAAGACTTAAAAGCACTTCAGAACAAAGGAAAATGTGAAAAAGTTCCTTTTATGAAATTTGTGGTAGCTTTATGGAAGAGTGGGGTTTTTTTTGGATTTTTTTTGTTTTGTTTTGTTGTTTTTTTGTTTTTTTTTTGTTTTTTTTGTTTTGTTTTTGTTTTGTTTTTTTGGGGTTTTTTTGTTTTTTTTTTTAAACCCATGGAATAACAGAATTCTTATCTTCATAGAAATACTATTTCAGAAAAGACTCAGAGTTTGGGCAGGCAGCCCAAGATAGACACTGAAGAACAGAAAATGATATGCTGGAAGGCTGGATTTGGTATGGATTTCAATGAAGAGGTGTCTGGAAAGAAGGATTGTCTAAAATCTGAGAAAAGTTTTCATGATGATACAAATATTGAAACTAAGGTAACACTGAAAATAATTACCTAATTCAAATGTGGAAGATAAAATACACTCTAGTGGTATTTATGACCCCTTTTATTTACACCTTGCTCATAATTCCTGGAGGAATTTTAATTTTCTTTGGGACTTTTTTCTGAAGGGATAGAAATGTATAAACTGCAGAAAAAAAATTTGCAAGCAGAATCCCTCTGAGAATGTTCACACAACTATCTTCAAAGCCCTTTGTGGTCCTGTGCCCATCCAGAGGGAGATGACAACAATCTCATATGACTGTGGTGATGGATAGCACAACATGAGGAACAGAGCAGTTACAAAGGAGAAGCTGCAAGCAGGAAGTAGAGGGGAGTGTTTGCAAGTGTCTCATAGCTTGAAACAGGTTTCCAATGAAACTCATTCAATTACTCCAAATAACAAGCAGATTTTAAAATTCAGGCTGTAAGGGTAGTGTCATGGGTATACATTTAACAGTGCTGCAAATAGTGTTTTTCTCTAATGATAACCATATGTTGCTTACACAGGAATGGTGTTAGGGTCCCTCCCCTTTGAGGGGGTAACTGCACCAGACTGAGGACATGTGCACTGCAAAGTCCAACAGCTGGCTTTCTCTCAGAAACAGCAGCACATGCCCTCCTCAAATCACCAAAATAAAGAGCCTAAAATCAAGTTGTATGAGCAGGGCACACACATGATCACCATGGATCTAGGACAGTGTGCTCACAAATAGCCCTCAGCAGCAGCCAGTACGTGTGCAGGACTTCTCACAGGCCACAAGGGCTGAAATTGTGCTGCTTCACAGAGTCAGTGTGAAAGGATGCATCTGCTTTTGGCACAATGCCTGAGCCTTCAGCCTCTGCCACCAAAGCCCTGGAGGAGGGCAGTGCAGGGAAGCTCCTCAGCTTCCAGCCTGCAGCCACAGGTCAAGCCTTTCCCTTGGGAAAGTATTTAAACAAAGTGTGTTCTGGCAGATATCCCAGAAGTGTGCCCAGCATCCTGCAAAACAGCAGGACATTCCTGAGCAGGGGTCACTGTATGTGTGTATGTGTATTTATATGTCTGCATGTGATTAGATAAATGCACAAATATTTCACACACTATTTTGTAGTTAATTCACTGATAGGGAGCTCTGATAAGAATAGTTTTTCATTTGTTTTGTCAAGCATAGCCTTCTCTTTTCTTCATGGGCTGTTAAAATCTCAAAGACTGAACTATCTCCAGCATATTGTCCATCCCAGACATCAGGGCTACATAATTTTGGGTGAACAGCTGCTGCACCTGGGAAACTAGAATTAAAGTATGTATTTGTAGGCTGTTTTTCAAAAATTTTTATTATTTATTATTTAATATATTATGGTGCTACAGCTTTGCAAAGCTGCTCTGAAATTTGGAACATCAAGACAATCCCAGAGCAGGTGGATTAGTGTTCAAGAGATAGAGATGTGGTCAAAGATTTTTTAAATTTATCATACAGCTTTTAAATTCAGTACATGGGTATCACCACCAGTTACATGCTGTCTTGAATTTTAATCCCCTTTCAATTTCTTGGACAAACAGAAATTATTGATAGCAACAAGCAGGAGGTAAATTATTTCATAAAATTTGTGGCTCCCCATGGTGGTGAGATCTCTGCTTCCCCTGTTGGTGTTTAGGAGGGAGGGTCTTGTCCTGAGGCAATGCAAATTAAAGGGTAGGAGCTGAGCCTGCTGCTATTGACATCCAGGAGGGATCTCAGTGACTTCAGCAGACCTGTTGTGTCCTGCCTGTTGGTGACAACAAGATCCATGCAGTCTGGGTGATGAGGATGTGGCCTCATGTTTATCATAACCTGATAAAGGCAAGAAGATGAGCGGTGATAAACCAAGTGTTTAGTCAAGTTTCTGTGAGTTTTGGTCTTCTCAAATGTGCTGAATATAAAATATTACACCAGTAAAAACATCTACAGTATTTAGGAAATTGTTTACTAAGTGACCAAAATGCTGTGAATTAAGTTCTAAAGTATGTTTCAATTTAGTTTTCTCCTGTTTGAACTGACAGCAAGACAAGTCTTTCTGAAATAGCATTTGTTGTGTACTAAGGTTTCTAGCCTAAGGCTTAAACACTTTTTTTTCTTTTCTTTCTTTCTTTTTTTTTTTTTTTTTTTTTTTTTTTTTTTTTTTTTTTTTTTAATGCAGAGCTACTGAAAAATGACTAAACTGAGAAGGAATTTAAAGGAAGTCCCTCTCTGCTTGATCTGTCTTGATATGATTCAGAATAATGTGACAAGCATTATTGCATTTCCTGCACTACCACCAAGACCCAGATCTGAACTGTGGTCCCTGTTGAACTCCTCTGTTGAACTTGGAGGGTCAGAGTTATTCCTTTCCTGTTGTGCACCCCATTGAGGGCTTTCTTGGAGAAATAGCCTGAGTGACCACATGCACACAGAAGTCAAGCAGAGTGCATGGATTAGCAACTAGGAGGATGACTGGTGGGCTGGTAGCTCTTGGGGAGCACAGCTATGCCACTGAGAGGTCTGTGGAAGAACTTTGAATCTACACTAAGGAATTCAAGGTACATTTATGGACTCAAAGCACAACCATTTTGGAAATTATACCTGACATGCAAAAGGTCTATAGTTCTGTTTATGTAGGATTAAAACCACTTGTGATACATAGTACTTCTAACCAAAGGAGGGTGTGTGTGTGTGTGCGCGTGTTTGGGTGTGTGAACGAAGGGGGTCAGAACCATCAGTGACATTTTGCCAAAATCAAAGGAGATGTTGATTTCCTCCAGGAAAAATCTTTAATATGCTCTCTACTTTGAAGATAAAATTTATAGAAATTTTTCCAGAGATTGTGTTGTCTCACTGGTGGGTCAATATTTTGACCTTTGACCAAGATAGATAATGGCAGTATTAGAAAACAGATTTAAACATTTAGTCTATGTTAGTCTATGTAATTGCAGAGCCACTCTTTGTTGCCTAGCTCCCTGCTGTCTACCTGGAGTCCAGATTTAGACTTCCTATGCACAGAGATGACAGTTTGAGTGTGTTATCATCAAGAAGGATTTTGTGCCTAACTTTACATTGTAAAGAAAATCTAGGTCTAAAAATACTGGATCATTACTCCAGCTGAAAGTCCTCCTTTTATGTGAAAGTTCTCAAGTGAAAATGATGAAAAGACTGTAATAACCAGGGGACAAATAAAAGGATAAGAAAATAATTTTAATACTGGAATGAACTGCTACCTGAACTTGTGGACATAACACACAATTCATAAAACTGCAAAAATTCAGGTTGGGAATATTGAAGCTTTGCAGAAATGCAAAACATTCACAGACCAAGTTCAGCTGGCAGCCAATTTCCAGTATTTCCAAGCTGAAAAAGTCTTTTAGAAAGCTGTGCTCATTTTGTTTGTTAACAGAGATAATCAAACAGAATTTCAGGCCTTGTTTTTGTGCCAGGCTGCAGTTCAGAGGCATAAAGAATTAAACCATTCTTGCTAGAGAAAAAAAGTAAATTAATGAGCTCTTAATAAATAGTTTAACAGGCAATGTCCAAATATTGTGGGCTAACAGTAAATGACACAACAATGACTTATGCTGGATTCCTCTCTGAACCCAGGTTCTAGGGATTGCCAAAGGATGCCCACAGATTAACACATAGTGGAAAGCCAGAGAGTGAGGCAGGGGCTCAGCTGTACTCCATCCCCTTTTCAAATATTAACATAGTCCCTCTGCCAGGTGTATACACAATGTGTGGGGGTGGCTGTGCCTGTCCTTGCCTGGAGGTGTCTCTGGTCCAGAGCTGAAGAAGCCAGGATGGGGCTGACTTCCCAGCTGGATGTGTCCCAGGGTCACAGTAACTTTGATGCTGTAGTGTCTGTCCCCCGCTGTGCTCCCAGGCACTGAATGAGGATGGGAATCTCTGCTCACTCCATGCAGGTTTGGGCAGAGAGGAGGGTGTGGGGGAAGCTGATAAATGTGACTGCAACTGTTGCTGCTCTTCAGATCTGGTGAGGTTTTCCTTTGCTGTCACCTGTATGTTTAGAGAGCTCTGTGTTTCTCTTGTGATAATTAGCAGAAACCCTCAGATCAGATCAAGCACTCTTCACAGTGCTGCTCCTCTGGGCAATGCTGCAAGAGACAGTCAGTTCTGTTTAACATCTTTATAAACAATATGGAGCATTTACAGAATGCTCAGGCTTCTTATTACTGTTCAGTGTTTAGCCCCTTGACCAATTCATAATCAATTTGCTACCCTTGTGGTCAATGCAATACTTTCCTGCTCACTGTTGATAGAAAAGACAGGAATTTTAGAGAGCAAAGATGGTGATGCTTAAATCAAAGCAGGGAAACAGAGCAGATATTATAAACAACAATAAAACTGTCACCAACATCTTAGCAGCTGCATGTATTTGGACTAGAGTACCTTACAGTGTGTAACAAGGATCTATTTCAAATGCATTATTGAGGACACAGCAGGTACCACTCTAGGTAGATCTTGCATTTGAAAATATGCTGTCAACACTCAAGCAACAAATTTCCTATTAAAGTATGAAGCACATAATGTCTATGTGTGGAAAAAGCAGTTTTATTTTTCTTGGGCCTTTGTGTCCAAAACTACTTCAATAAATCTTCCACAGAATATTTAATGAGGTTCTATATAATTTGCCAAAATTGATCTAAACTGTGCAGGTATTTTTCTCCTCCATGTTTCATTTCTACTGAGAAAAGCAATAAAATTATATTATTGTGCTTTCTTTTTAAATATAGATATTTTTGTTGACTTTTACCCATCCAAATTGCATCCTCTTATTGAGTCTGCAGATGTTGCAACTAAACTATGCTCATGGCTGATGTCATTTGTATTCAGACTTTCATTAGTTGGGATGCTGTCCTAGGTTACAATGTAAGATGTGCCCAAAGTATGTATTCTATCACCACCCTCAGGACCTGTTGGAACCAGGAGGGGCAGTGTTTTCCCTTGCCCCCTCCCTCTGGGCTATCTTCTATTAATGGGCCATCAATGCCTTGCCCATGACTCACAGGTAACTCCCTCTGGGTGTTATCTCTGTTAATGGGCAATCAAGGACCCATTGTATGACTCATAGAATGATATCAGCCCATTGTGAGATGCTCCACCCAGGGGGAGGAGCCAAGCATTCCCACCTGGATATAATCTGGGACAGCAGAGAGGGCACTGGCATGCTGGACTCCTGGAGGACCAGAGCTACCAGACCTTTTCTACAGGATCACTGCTTCAACAAGACCACTTCATCTGGACTGCCACCACCACCCTAACTAACAGGGTGTCAGGTTGTATAATCTTCATTTATCCTATTTCACTTTTATTCCTCCTATTAAATTGTATTTTCTGACTTGGAGTCTCTCACTGGTTTTACTTTCAAACCAGCACAGATGCTCACAGGTTTCTTCCTCTCCATGCTTTCATTCATCATTTCATTATTGATTGTGATTGAATTAACCAGATGGCAACTGCCAAGTTCTCATTTGTTACTTACTCCAGACAACAAAACTCAAAATGCACTCATGCTGTCATATTTGTTGACATACTCATTTCTGCAGTAAAACTTGTGCTAAAGGCAGGATTATTGCCTATTATTAAAATGTTTTCTGAATAGTAACAAAGCAATTCTTTGGAAATGCTGAAAGACTGAGGTTTTTGCTGAATTTTATAAAGAAGCCTCACTGTGCTGTTGAGCACAAATCAGGTATTTCATTGTGGGGGAAGAAGGTGTGCTGAGCAAACCTGTATGAACGGCATATGTGACCCCACACAAACCTATGGATAGTCTGTCTTTTGGGAAATAACTCTGCAGTAAGAAAGCTGTTTATAGACATTTCAAAACACAGGAATGTAATTGTCAGTGTAGCTGACATTGTCTTAAATGGCACAAGAGTTTCAGTCCTGATCATGGTGGACCTGGGAAAACAAGATTGACATATTAATTATTTTTCACACTTTTCCATCATCCTTGTTGAATGTAGTAGTTTTTTTGCAATACCCTGTAATCATCAAATTACAAAAGTTTTACTATAATTTTCATACTTTTATTCAGATTTCAGAAAAAAAACGTTAAAGTGTTTGCCTGTGTTTTGCTTTTCATGAAATACATTTCATTTCCCCCTCCTTTTTTTAAATGTTTTTTTTTGGACAAAAGTAAAATGAAAGAAAAGGAAAAGATGATAAAATGAATATGAAATGTCAACATAGTTTTAATAGACTTTATTAAACCATAACAAATATTTAAATAGATAACAAAAGTTTTCCAATTAAAAATAGTGATCACAAAATTTACCATTTGCCAGCCAGAGAGTTGTACCTGTCTATAAGATTCTTATCAGGAAAAAAAAAATCAAAATTTTAAGTGTGTTTCATCTTTGGTCAGGCTGAAAGAATAAAAACAAAGAATAATAGTAATAATAATAATAAACCACAGAAAAAGCCTAATGTAAACAACAATGGCATGTGCCTTTACACTTGTTAAGTTTTCTGCCTATGACATACAGCATCATAGCATACTAGAAGGGCTACATACATTGTGAGATGCAGACATTTCCATTTTTTAAAATTATAATCTTTCTTTTATATTCTTTCAAAACTAAACTTTTCCTTGCAAAACTTACTTGTCTGTAAGAGCATTATTTCATTGGAAAATCTTTCTTATGGAAAGTTCTCAAATCACACTGATTGCTTGCTTTCTGCCAATAAGTTTGATTTAAAGTATTATTATTACAAAGTTTCCTGCTATGCCTATTAGTTGTAACAGCTTGATGTAGCATTTGACAATTGTTTAATTTTTATTCTTCTCAGCTTGAGTTCAAGAAAAAAAATTGAAAAAGCCAAAGGAAATTTAAAAATTCTCTTTGAGAGTCACAGATTTATTTTTCCTTCTGACGTTACAGAAATAAGCCTATTCTTAAGTTGCACAAAAGTTCCTGTGCCTTGTAAGCTCACCAAAGCTCTGTCATGGTATTCTCTTTCTCATGGCAGTCTCTTTCTCATGGCAATCTTCATTCTTGCTTTAAAGAACAGCATACTAGTGAGTTTTTAGATAGTCCTTACATTCAGAAGTTTTCTGTGTCCAGAAGATCAGGATCCATACTGGTGTCCTCAGCACAGGCCCGAGGTGCCAAGGTGGGTGCTGAAGGAGCTCTGGGTGCTGAAGTAGATCTTGGCTACTCTAACATCAGCAGCATTTATCTGACTGAGGTAAAATCAGCAAATAAAAGAGATGGCATTTCCATTCCAAGTGCTTTTCTGACAGGCACTTCCCAGTTTCTTCCTGGGACAGATGTGTGTGCAGTTCTTCTCCCCAGGGTGAGGGGCTGTCAAAGAACAATTTCCATGCTGCCAGCCTGCAGGGAACAGCAGCTGTAAGGCCATGAAACAGTGGACTTCCATACAGAGATGTTTGTGTCCCAAAGACTGCAGAGATGTCATGTACAAAATTTTGTACAGTCAGGATTTGAAAATGTAAAGAAGATTTGGATAAAAATAAATATTTAGCAGGGATTTAGCTAACTGGGCCTGGAAGCTGAAGCTAATAAAAATTGAATGGAACGGATATATGGGCAATGGATTTACATGCAAAAGTTAGACCATAATGTTTTTTCCAGTCATTGATATTCAAATATTCTGAGCTGGCTTTTCATGGAGCATCATCCTGATGTTTAATAAGTTCGAATGCCGTGTCCTGCATTTTGGCCACAATAACCCCCTGCAATGTTATAGGGTGGAGATGGTGTGGCTGGACAGTGCCCAGGCAGAAAGGGACCTGAGGGTACTGGTGACAGCAGCTGAACATGAGCCAACAGTGTGCCCTGGTGTGTCCTGGTATCCAAGGAGGCCAATGGCATCCTGGCCTGGATCAGGAATAGTGTGGCCAGCAGGAGCAGAGGGATCATTCTTCCCTTGTACTGGGCACTGGTGAGGGCACACCTTGAGTGCTGTGCTCTGGGCCCCTCAGTTTAGGAAGGATGTTGAGATGCTTGAGTCCATCCAGAGGAGGCAACAAGACTGGTGAGGGGCTTGGAACACAAACCCTGTGAGGAACAACTGAAGGAGCTGGGGGTGTTTAGCCTGGAGAAAAGGAGACTCAGAGGTGACCTTACCACTCTCAACAACTCCCTGAAAGGTGGCTGTAGTCAGGTGGGGGTTGGTCTCCTTCAGACAGAATGAGAGGACACAGTCTTAAACTGTGACACAGGAAATTTAGGTTGGATATTAGGAAAAGGTTTTTTACAGTACAAAGACCTGGAATGGTCTACCCAGGGAGGTGGTGGAGTCACCATCGCTGGATGTGTTTACAAAAAGCCTGGATGTGGCACTCAGTGCCATAGTTTAGTTGAGGTGTTAGGGCATGGGTTGGACTCGATGATCTTGAAGATCTCTTCCAACCTAGTGATTCTGTGATCCTATGTCTGAAACAAATGTAAAGATCCATGTCAAGATTAATGAAGGTTAGAGTGAAACAAACAGGAAACAAACTCTTTCATCACAGCTTACAAGGTCAGCCTCTCCTTTATCTATTAGGGAGTATATGGAACTTAAATATTTCAAAATATATATAGCGACATGCTATAGGTTGGAAAGAGCAAACTCTAGGTGACTTTCTGAAACTATGTATACAAATAATTTCTTTGCTGAAACATAACTTGACATAATTCATTTATCTGACTGGAATAACGTGTAAGCTAAATCCAAACTCTTTCACAAACAATTATTGCCATTTGTACAGCAAGCAATAATTTGTGCTTAACACAAGCAAAGTTGTTTAGCAATTTTAGACTGACTGACTCTGCGGTGGCCCGACTGACAACTTTTTAGTCTAGATAATTGTAGATATGAAATAATGCATTCACATCTTTCTTCTAACTCTTCCTATAACATAAGCAAGATGGTTTTTGAAATAACAGGACAAAAATGTACAGCTCATTTAATTAACTTCATATTAATTTAGGAAAAAAAATAGATAACTCTTTTCACATACCTTTTTATCATTGGATTTATTTGAATTTTTGCTTCTTATGTTAGGAAATTTGCCTAGCTTTGAAAGTGAGTGTTTCTTTGTCTGAAATCCTCTAAATTAATATTTGTCACTTCTAATTAGTAGGTTACATAGCTGTCTTACACTTAGTTGGAGAGTGGTTCATTTGAAAGTATGCATGTTTTCTATGCTTCCAGATTAAAGTTAAAAATACCATGGCAGGCCCTTTCGGATTATAATGTAATTTATTGATGTACTTTATTGAGATCATTCTTTGTATATGAATTCATCCAGCAAAATTTTCATTAGGGCTTTTAATTCCCTTTCTATTAGATAAAAAGATTTTCTCATGGTTCCATCATTATGGAAATGTTGCATTAGTCAAATAGCAATGTAACAAAATTAATTTTTTTCAATTATTCATTTTTGGGAAATGCAGTTGAGAGGTTCATGACAAAATGAATGTCATTAGCTTGATGGGTAGTTTTTTACAACATGGCCTTTGACTCTGAAATGCAGATTCAATGAGATTTCTTACTTCTGTAAATGTCTTCCAGGACTGAAGCCCAACCCAGTTCAAATTACTTAATATTTCAATCACTTAATATTTCTGTCATTAAATTATAATTTCTAAGACATTGTATCTTTTTTCTTGAAGTTCATATTGTATATATATCAAAGTTTAAAAATACACTGTTTACCATGAGCAACGACAATTTTTTAAGAATGTTCAAACTCTAACACAAACATTAACAAGTTGCTTAAACATGTTAATACAACAGCTTTAAATCTCTAAAAATAGAATCTGCTTTATTTAATTGTAATGGGGATTAGTCTGGAAACTAAGATCTGCAGATAGATTTCCTGTTGCTAGGTCCTTCTGGCCATGTAGGATGACTGACTTTGAAACCAGTTAATGTTTTCTGTCCCAAGATTAGGTGCTTTAGGCAATTAAACTTGTTTATAGTCTACCCTTAAAGAAGTAGACTCAGTCTAGCATAACAGCAACACTCTTGCCCTCCAGATATTAAGTTTTACAAACAGTAATTAATCCACAGACTTGGTAGATTCATTAGTGCCCAAACTGGCAAACTGCAAGCATGTACATAAGAAGACAGCGCAAGTGATACAGCAAATTTCTTAATAAGTACATTCATGGCACAATATGATTTAAAAGTTACAAGTAATAGAAATTGAATCAATCCTTTCTCATGATACTGATCATATGATTAATCTGTGACTGTAGACATTAGCCCCCTAGATGTTTAGGTTTTTAATAATCACCTCTGTTACTGCTCTAAACATACAATAACATATAGAGACCTTGTCCAAAATTAATTTCTATAAAATCACAATTCAAAGGATTTCCCACTTGAGCATTAAATTTGAAATTATTACCATCACAAAAAAATTATCGGATGTCAGGTATAGGGACAACAAAAGGCAGAATCTTTGAAAACAACATAAAAAGGAAAAAATGTCTCTGGTTGAAGTTCTGAAGGGAACAAAAATCCTTTTATTATAACTGTTAGAAAATTTGATGTGAAACTTCATCTTTGTTGTCAAACTATTTTATTTTTGATGTAAATATCATTGTTCCTACTATAGTACATTTTATAGAGTTTATAATGTTTTAGAATTCATTTTACGAGCTTTTTTTATTAGACATTTGTAATGACACTGGATAAGGGCTATGTTTTTACCATTTGCTCCCTGTTCTCAGAGATGATGAGAGAATATCTGTCATATTCTTCATCCTATCACCAAAAGAATCCCACTTTTTCTAGGCTATTAGAACAGTTTGCCTTCACAGTACAACAGTGACTTAGTCTTTGGAAAGACCTGCAAGAAATATATAAAATGTTGTTGCAACCATTTACTTTCTCTTATGTTGCTTCCTACTGGCCATGGGCCTTTCTGCTGGAGGCAGAGGTGGTTAAGGGAGTGGTTCCCAGGACCTACTTGGGATCTAGATTCATATTTATCTCTTTAAATTCCCCTTCCCCTGTTCTGTAGTCCTGAATTACTTACCTGTCAGATTTTCCACCCAGTAATCCTCAGAAACCTGCAGTCATTACATAATCACACAATCTAGTCAGGCCAGAATGAAGATACTGAGCAGGAGATCCAAACTTCCAGAAAAGTCCAGCTAAACAATTTCTACAGATATCTCATTGCTAGGTACACCCAGTAAATATTTTCCAGCCATTGAAAGGGCCTCACACAAGGCATAAATAATGACCTGGTCTCCATGTTGAAGCTGTAAATAATGACCTGGTCTCCATGTTGAAGCTGTTCATTTAAGTAGATAAAAAAATTACATTCAATAACTCCTATACCAGAGGCTGTTGACAGGCAGCAAAATTGTTTGGCAGATATCATGCTGCAACGTCCTAGGAAGGTTTTCTCCTTGAATTTTAAAATGTTATACTGCACAGGGAAAGATCTATATGTGAACGGGCATTCCAAATTAGTTTTAAGCACATCCAAGTTTGTAAAGAGTATAACTCCTATAAGACAATTGATGCAACTGGAAATAAAAAAACTCAGGTTTCCCTCCACACACTGATGGTGACCCATGGTAGAGCTTATGTGCTTGACATATTGTGCATTTTCCAAACAACTTGTTCTTATAATAAAAATGTTGAGTCTTTTAACATTAAATTCTTCCTTGCTTTAGACAGCCACAGATAGAATAATGCCTTTCATAGTAACATATATTAAACTAAGTCAAAAGCATCCCATTCTTCAGAAAAAACCCAAAGGTACCGTTCCTTTCACAAGCTTTGTTTTATCATGGAGTGGAATCACAGCTGGGAAGAGACAGAAGCTACTTTATTTGTGGACTGAGCTTTGTCTTTCTTTAATTATCTATCCTTAATAAACTTGAAATCTTTACCTGAGACCTAGAGTAACTACTTCAAATCAAGCCCCTGTGACAGTCAACTGTCTGACACCATACATTGCACTGCCCTGGGATTTTGCAGTGCTTCTGATTCTAATTCTTTGACAAGGAACAGAAAAGCCCTCAGGGTATGGCCACCCGGGACACTGCTTCTCTCTGCTCACTGCTGTTGCTGACTCTAGGGCTCTGGTAAGGATTAAAGTGCTGTGTGTGTATTTCTTGGTCCATATAAATGTGAGAGGTTGTGGATTTGATATTATTACTTTTATTTATGCTGAAAAATGCCTCTCAGTGAAAAAAGATGTTATAGTATGTTGTTAAACTGAAACTAATGCTTAATGGGTGGATTTCCACAGGACCTACAGAGAGTTAAGTACACAGCTCTTCTATTTTGGAAAAGTTTAAAAGTAATAGATAATAGTACATTAGATTTCTTCATGCTAGGAAATCTTTGAAGATATGTCACATATCCTTATTTTAGTCTTCTGCTCATCTGTCTTTATGTGAATCTGAGGTTATTTAATGTGAGAATGTGAAAGGCTGGTTATTATAGCAGAGAGTGCTGCTGTAATCCTGCTGTGTCCATGCTAATAACAGGGACTGGGCCTCCACTGACTTCTGTCAAAGCCATTACAGCACTGATGAGGTAAAGGTTTGTGCCATTACATCATCACAATGGCTTGTGCTACTTGAACATCTACTTAGGGAAATTTTTGTGCTGTTACCATGGTTTCTGGAAGTTGATTTTTTTTTTTTTTTCTTTAAGACACATTTGTATTTCAGGAAAGAATGTGAAATTTTTGGGACAACAGCTAACTTTGGGGTACATATTTGAGCATAATATATGATGATATTATTTTAACCTGTTAAAAACTATCCTACCAAATCAAATTATGGTTTTAGACAGGATGAAACATCAGTCTAAATAACTGGAGGCTAGACTTACTGGGAACAAAGCCTCAAGTTCTTGCACTGAGTGCATCCAGCCTGATTTTACCATTTCCTAGTCCTGTTTTTGGGATTAATTGAGAAACAGAAATGTGATCTGGACTAAAGGAGTAGACTCTTGATCCCTTAAAAATAAGTTGTGTAGAAAAAACTGTCACAGAACAGTTTACTAGACAGCATCTTGTAGCCAAAGGGATTGTGCTGTTCTCTTTCAGCAGGAAACAAAGATCTGACTATAAAGAACCATAAATAGATATTACTTGCCCAGTGGCAATTTGAGAGCTATATTTCAACATTTTCAGATGATTTTGACAAAATCATTTGTAGACAGGCAGTCTGTGGCCAAATAGCAGTCACTTTGTAAAGCAACAGAAAGGAAAATCAAAAAAAGTTTATATACAGCATTCAGTACATGCATGGTACAAATTGATGTGAAGCAGTCACTTGGTAAAACAACTATAGTTCGATTTCAAAACCTTCCCTTTCTAATTTTATTGTTCAGACACGGTGTGTGCCATATTTTATCAAATCATTCTGGATAGTAGCTCAAACATATTACATCACTGCTGACATAATATGATATGACCTGATAGACCTGAGATAACCTCATGTGATTCCATGTTTAACACAAACTTCATTTTGTATAGCTGAAGAACATGTTTTAGGTAATTTAAAGCTAGTACTTTTTTTTTTTTTTCCTAATTGCAAAGTCTGCACATGCCAAGAGCAGCAAGTTTGTAAGCTGAAAGCAATTACAACTCACCTCTAGGGGTATCACCCCATTATGGGGGGAAAAAGTAGGATTTTTCCTGTTAAAATTGGGAATCAGAACTAAGTCCTTGCAGCTCTGCTCAGCACAGCTGATCCCGACTTGCACATAGGCCATTATCTGCTCACTATCCGGAGCAGAGGGATTCTCAGCCCACCTGCTATGCAGGTGCTGAGAGGAAGCTGCTCCCTAGGCAAGTGCTTGCACAGCAGCCCCAGGAGCTCAGTGCCGTGTTGGAGTCCCCACTACAACAAAGTAAAACAGATATAATTAGTGCTGACACTTCTGGTACTTACTGCTGTCACAGTGCTTATGCAGTCTAACACTGTAGTCTTTCTGGATGAATTCTTGCCCTCTGTAGCTTGGGAAATGCAGTAAGAAGAGTCAGCAAACCCAAGTGTTTACTGTCCAAAAGGCTAAATAGGTATTTTCCTTTTTTTTTTTTTTCTGAGGGATTTCAGTTTTAAATTGTGACCTGGTATTGTAATAAAAGGTTTTGATGCACCTGGAGGAGCAGATTTAACTGACCAAACAATAATGCCTAGCTATAATGCTTTAGTCTCTATCTGAAACATGGGTCTATGCTATTTTTACAATGGCTGATAAGAAAAAAGCGTATTATGTGTGATAGATGTTATCTAATTCAGCAATCTGCCTGAAAGTGATTTATATCTTAAATTTGCCTACTTTTTCTGCTAGAATTCCAGAGTCTAGACAACCAGCTCTGATGCTGACCTCTGCATTTAGAGGTCCGAAGTAAGATCAAATGAGTCTCTTTCTTGGGTTCTGGAAGGATTCAAGTCTACATACATAAACTGTAAAGAACCAAATTACACAAACCTAAAGCAGAAAGTAGGTAACAGTAAGATACCTACAGCTGTCTGCTCTGCAGTGTTTCCTTTCTCTTTTGCAGAAGTGACATAGATTTTGAAAACAGGAGCTATGACAGCCAAGGGTAGTGCTTTGCCAGCTCCTCCCCAAGCAAACAACTCTTTTGAATTCAATGGATCTTTTTTCTGAGCAGAGATCATGGAACTGTGCTATATTTTTATTTGCCACAGGGTTTTATCCTTTGCCTGTAGTCAGTGACAAATTCAAAGGGATTTGTACTAGTTATTTTATAGTACCATTCTAGTAAAAATAAAACAGACTCTAGAAACTCTAAATTCTGTAATTCCTTCAAATATGAACTTAAATGGTATTGTTAGGGATTTAACTTTTTATTTTTAATTTTTCAGTGATTTGTTGCTTTTCCTGGAACATGAGAGCTGTGTATTACATACAGACATATGCACTGTATATAATATATTACTGTATTTTCTTTGTATCCCAGAAATCTCATGAAAGTGAAAAACAGGCTGATGATGCTAGAACAGAATAAGAAAACAAAATATAATAATCTTTCAAGCATCATTAAACAGCAGTTTTGATTACAGTTGCCATGAATGGCTCATATGCTGCTTTAGGCAAGGGGAGAATTGATCTTTTTTTCCACCTACAAATATGACTGACAACAGCAAGAGGACATAAACAGTCCAGTTTTACTCAGATTTACTTGACTAACTTGTACATTTAGTCATAAATGTATAAAATGGATGCTTTCCTTTCCAATCTATGTGTAAGGAATATTAATAGCAATTTCACAGGAGTATTAAATGACAAGTATGGCAACTGGCCTGAAAGCAGTAATGATGCAGCAGAGTAATAGTATAAATGATAATGGTAATAATGAGCAAACAACTAAGGCAAAAGCTCCGTCCTGTGGAAAGTCATCAGTTTTGCTACTGATTTTAGGAGAGGAGTGCAGGGTTGTTTCACATTTTTACTTGAGACATGAAGAAAACATTTATAAAAAGATTCTGATGGCCATTCTACTTAATTTATAATTAATTGGACTTTCCAAAGAATTTGAAATATTTTTTCCTAAAAGTATAACATGCTCTCATTTTGTATAAGGTTACCATATGCTTTAGGATAGTGCTCTGTATTGACATATAACATGAATATTTTATATGGATTTTATAGTGACATCTCATTTATGAGGACAAAAAACCTCACAACCTTATAATTTTCAAGGGAGAAAGAATACTCAGACCCCTTTCAGCCAGGCGATACCTGCATAACTCTTAGCTAAGGTCTTTAATATCACAATGTCTTTTATGCTTGCAATATCCTGTGAGATAGGGAAGCTGGTTTTATTTTCTAATATCTATGTTCAGATGACAAAGATAAAAGAGCTAAAGACACAAACTATGAAATTTGTCTATATTCATTCAGAATATCTGTGAAAGAGTCCTAAACCCAAAACCTTACTTCTGTAAAACCTTGTGTTCTAGATAATTGTAGATATGAAATAATGTGTTCACATCTTCCTTCTAAATTTTCCCATAACATAAGCAAGATGGTTTTTGAAATAGCAGGACAAAGATGTACAGCTCATTTTATTAAATTCTTCAAATTAATTTATGAAAAAAAAATAGATAACTTCTTTCACATACCTTTTTGTCCTGGATTTGCTTGAATTTTGGGTTTTGCTTGTTATGTTAGAAAATTTGCCTAGCTTTGAAAGTGAGTGTTTCTTTGTCTGAAACCCTCTAAATTAATATTTGCCACTTCTAATTATTAGGTTACATAGCTGTCTTACAGTTAATTGGAGAGTGGTACATACTGTGTGGGTAACACCTGTCATGGTAAGAAGAGGATTTCAAGAGCTCTGAAAATAAAAATATGCTGATACTTTCCTCATTAAACCATGGAGAGATCAGCAAAACTGAGACTTCCATAAACCAGCAGGTAGTTATTTAATCCATTAAGCAATCATTAAAATAGTAAGAAAAGTCCATCAATTTTAACACACTGATTCCCACTGGAGCAGAACTGATAGCTTGTGTACAAAGTGTGTCTATCCCAGCTAAGAAAGGGGACCAGAAAGGAAAAGCTACTCTAAAAAAAGAGGCAAGTCTGAATGAGTGGTACAGCAGTAGTTTTACAGATCAAGGAAAAAAATATAGACAATTCTTTAGTGCAATCATGAAAAATTGTATACTCTAGGGACTTAGACACTTGGGTAGTTTATGACAGTGGGTTGTTAGATGCTTACATATAGTAAGAGCTCACATAAACGTAATTGAGTCTCACAAAGTTCCACCACAGGGATGTGGTCTCATGCAGTCAGCAGAAAAACTGAAATTTTTTAAAGTTTTCAGTTTTGGAAATTGATAGGGACAGAGAGAAATCACATCAGAGGCTAAAACTGATCCACATCAACAGATCAACACTTGCATATATGGCAAATGTATTGATACTTTAAAGTGCAAGTAAAATTGTCATCCTGATTCACTGAGTGAGGGTTACCACAGTTTACACAACACCTGAAATGCAACTTAGTTCAGAGGAAATTTAGTTATACCATCCCTTCTCTGAAGGTAGAAGTTGTGCTTTATCTGAATGAGAAAAAAGTAATGTATGTTTGCCCTATGTTACACACATACATATAAAAAAAGCTATAGAGGCTGCTTTTTAAGAGGTTTACTTAATTCTTTCAGTTGGTCTTTCTGAATTGGTCAGACTTATTGATAACAAGTGTCCTTAACACCCTGTTACATTTGTCATAAATAGTAAATTACAGTAGAATTCATATGTGATGTCACCACTCTTAAATCAGTGGAGCTCCACTGTAGATTGATAATAATTCTTATAATTAAAAATATGAGTTGAGGTACAAGTAATGGAAACCCTGTAACTGATGTCCAGCTTCAATGTAAATAACTTTGTAGCTAAGACTGGGTGAATACAGTGCTGTTGGTGTTCCCAGATCGTAAGATTCCAGTGTTTTCCATGAATAATACTAAAGGGAGCTTTAAGGGCAAAATGACATTGCAAATTTAATATTTTTACCAAGGATGAGATGAATAACTGTCCCCTTATTGATTACTTACGTGACCACACAATTGCTTTTCATTAGGGTCCTGAAACTGAAGATGGACATCAATGGACTGGGGAAATTGTGTCTCAGGATGGAAAAAAAGTATAAAAGTTAAAAAAAAAAAACAAAAAAACCCAACAAAAATAGGGTCATTATTTGTTCTCTAGGGATTGATTAACTGTGTCAAAGGCAGTCAGCCAGTAATCTCTCGGTCTCTTCAGTGGGAGGTAATGAAATTTAATTAGTGAGAAGAGACAGCTTTCACACTAAAGAAAGGAATGGAGAGAAAACAGGAACATCGATGTGCACAGAAAATAATGCTACAGTACATAACAATCCCTATTAAAAGTGAATTAATAGCCAAAGCTGTTTGGCCTCTGCTCTTTGTTGCAGGGCATTCTCACTTTAAATAACCCCTTGAAAAAAGGAGGTAAAGCTACATTTCTGCTATTAATGGTATGAGGCTTAGTTCTGCTAGGGCTCAAGATGTAAGTGCAATTCTGCTCCTTTGCAATTATATAAATCCTTCCAAGTTCATCTAAAAATGTTCACAGATATTTTTCTCCCATTAGAAGTAGTAGTTAGCTTGTTTAGGTTCTTTTTTTCCCCCTTTTTCTTCCTTGATTTGCCTATATTATGGACTTATGTGCCCTGAAGTTCAAATAAATATGAGTTTAGATTAATCCAATTTATATGTTCTTGGATCTCATTGAGAACCTCCAGGCAAAGTTTGGTAAAATGTACATTGCTAATGCATCTACAATGTATGCAGGGCAGGACTGCATTCGAAGAGCTATAAGCCTGTGCCTAGGGTCTCAAATTCCTTGCAATATTTGCTCCACTCAGGAGTGAAATTCTCATTAAAATGAGTGCCTGGAATTGCTGTTTGCATGCAAGACCTTGCAACTGTGATAAAAGCATTCTGGAAGGGGTAGCATATGCCAGCTGAAACAGGTTCCTTGGTGACACCCAAAGATGCCCCAGAGAAGGGGGGTGGGTCCCTCCAGGCCATCTCAGCCAAGCCACCCATCTCAGCCAGCTCACCCAGCTGTGGATGGGCCAGAGGTCATAAAAATGGGGGTAGGTGTCACCTGCTGGTGCCCACCAGTCAGCTGGGACCCTCCCAGAGTTCTCTCCAGGGTGCAGACCAGCTGAACACTGATGGCAAGGTGAAAAATGAGGTCTGTGGTCCTTCAAATGTGTCTGCTTCCCAAAAAACCCAAATGTCAAGGTATTATTTGTGCACTGATTTCTTTCTCTATTGTTTTGCAGATAACCTACCCCGGTCTATGATAGTTCTTTATCATCTGGAAATACAGACACTTTCTAGATATGTGTGTATGGTGTTCTAGAAGCACAACCAATTTGTTCCAAATGTCACAGTGTGTCAAGTAACCATTAGGCTTTTTTTTTTTTTTTTTTTTTTTTTTTTTTTTTTTTTTTTTTTTTTTTTTTTTTTTTTTATNGTAATATATAGGGTGTAAATAACGATCTTTTATTTCCTTACTCTTCTCCAGGGGAAAGGAGCCTCCAGGGATTTAATTGTCTAACTCTCCTTGAAATATGAAGCTCTGCCAGTCTCTGGTAGTTCTGTTTGAGAAAGACCAGCCCCTGCCTCCCAATAGCCTGGGGACTGCAGAGGCAGATCCAGTGCCAGGCATCTCAGAGATGTCCTTGGGCTCCTCAGGCAGAGGCAGGAGCCTGGTGCATCAAGGCCAGAGCTCCTTATGGCTTGGGAGTCCAGAAGCAATTCAAACCTACAACTGATTTTGTTCTTAGATTTTACTGCAGAAAAGTGATTCCAGTATTAAAGAGAGCTATTTCAGTAAAACAGAGTATTTCACTCTGATGTTTGGTTTTGGGTTTTTTTGGAGGGGGGGCTTTTTTGTTATTTGGGTGGGTTTTTTTTTTTTTTTTTTTTTAAACAGAGATTTGGCAATGTGTATTGTTAAAAAACCCCAACAAAACTAAACCCAAATGATTGCTAATTTTGAGTAATGGTTATTTTATAATTATATGCAATTAGAATTATGACTTCTATGTCATACATATGTTTCTGAGGCACTGCAAGGAAAAACAGGACAAAAACGCTGAAGCTTTTGCTTGCAGTATATATACTTAAGGCCTATTGACTCTTTTATTATTTTTCCTCCCTCATAGTAGATAATACTTTATAAATTGCCTTTGAAAATCATTTTAATGCATGTTTTAAATAGGCCTTTGAACCATTCTAAATAAATCTATTATTGAAACAAAACCACATAAAACTTCAGGGAAAATACTTGTCTCAGGAAATCTACAGTGAATATTATGTCTACCTACAATGTTCAAAATATCCTCTTGGTAAAACCATCTTTCTGATACCATGTAAGCTAAAGAAATCTAGGGTACAAGGAAGTACTGTTTTACCTCTATGTACATTTTAAATGGAGCAGGGACAGTGTTTCTAATAATGACACTACGGGAATTCACCTATGTCCAAAGTCAAAGGCAAAGAGTGTCGCCCTGTTCTTTTCTGTTCTTTTAGCCTTCTGATTGTTTACATACTTAAGAGTCAGATTCTCACACATTTTCTATAAACAATACTATTGTTTACATTCCTCCAGTTAGGAGGGACAATTGATAGACACCTTCTCAGACCAGTGGAATTGAAGAGGTTGAACCTCTGTCTTCCAATGTGGTCCATTTCTGTGAAATGTATATAAGGTGAAATCAAAAAAGTAAACTCCTCTTTTCCTCCTCTCACTCTGGCTCAGTCATCTCTGTTGTGTCTCACCATGGCGTTCCTGCATCAAAAGAGCTTCTAGCTATCCATTGGAAAAAAATCCTGGCCATGAGAAAACCACAGATAGACAAAATTCAATTTGTCTCTAGTTAAATACAGGCTTGATTTTGCATGTATTTGTGGATCAAACCTCAAAATTCTCTCAAACTTTGCAGATGACTACAAAAAAGTTCCTATTACAGTTTGGTTTTTTTTCCTCTTCATTACTATTCTGGATCCCAGAGCCTTTCAAAATCAGTAGGTTTAATTTCATTGTTAGTGCATAACAACACACAGAAAAAAGAATTTTCTTCTGTCTAGGGAGCACTTAGATCTGCCAGCTTCTCTCAGCATATATCTAAAATTTCTTATTTTTTATTAAATTGATTCATGTTGGCCTAAAGAGTACCCTATTGAAATCCCACATCTGGTTACTTGCAGGTAGCAGAATTTTTCAAAGCAACCCAGCCATTGATCATCACTACTAATTTCTCCTGAGACATAAATTAAAAAAGACAAGTGAAAAGAAATAATGAACAAAAGGGTATAAGGGTTCAAGCCCATAAAATATCAGAGTAAAGGCTAAGGGCTATCAGAGCTCCAAGAAATAAGCTTAACAAATGAGAAGTGTTTTTTGGATTAGCTGAATTTTCACACCTACACTGAATGTTACATCGTATACTTCTGCATTGGGCTTAATGAACTCAGAGTGGTAGCAGGGCCTGCTCAGAGCCATGAGTCTAACAGGGTCAGGCATAGTGTTAGAAAAAAAGAAAATCTCAAATTGCATAACTACTAAAGATTTCAGAAATGTGTGACAGTTGACATGCTAGACAGGCAATGAAGAGAGGAAATGTAAGTTAATTGTTTCTTACAGAAAAGTTTCAACTTACAGAAAGCTTTAATTTAATGTTATATATCTTCATCTTGTAATAAACCTGGTATTTCATACTTCCCTGAAGATACTCTGGGATGCTTCAATTCTGATACGTCCAAAGTGTATTGGCTGAGTTGCCAACCATCATTATAAATGTAAGTGAGAATATGTCATCTGGGATTGTGTCATCAGTCTGAAAGAAAACTGTGGAGGGAATCAGGAGGGAAATAAGCCTTTTAATTTAAAATAAATAACGAATGTTTTTTGATATGATCTAGAGGCTTAGATATGCCATATGCCATGAATTCAATTAGGCTATTCCTTACTTCAGCTCTTTTCCAGGTGCTTTATAGAAGGGGACCAGTTTGGTCCTCAGATGTCTCACCCAGCAGCTTCCTGTGCTGTAAAGGTTGACTCTATGTTTGAGCTGCATAACACTTCACCAAATATCTCAGAGAGCATCAGCATTTGATAAAGAACCAAGAGAATGCTTCAATGCACACTGTTCACCCTTTGGAGAGGGTATATGGGTATAGATAGCATAGTACTGATGCCACTTACATTGCTCCATGTGCAGCTGAGAAACACTTGGATATTCCAGTGAGGGATGTGGCATAAGAACAAAACCAGAACAATTCTATTAAATTTAGAAACATGTTGTCTGACCAAAAATTTTCAAACTTCAAATATATACGTATAGTCATGTTGAAATATTGCCTGCACATTTTCACATACTAACTTACTAGGGATAGTGAAAGCCTAAGAAATATTTAATTGTCAATGAAGAAAGGCTTTCTCTTTTGTTGTCATTTTTAAGTGCAGAGATTTTATGCCAGAATGTTTCTAATTTTAATTCTGTACACTTAAACCTGAAGCTGCATTATTAGAAATTTATTTACGTATTTTCCCATCTCTCTACTGTGTTTTAGCAAAACTGCTGAGTGCCATACTCAGTAACAGATACTGTGAATTTTAATATTCCAGTTTATAGTTATATCCTCAGCTGATGCAGCTAAGCAGAGCTCCACTGGTTTCAATTGCATTATGCTCACACTTACTGCTATGCCTTTTAAAGAAACTTCACTGTGGCAATAAGTCCTGGGCAGCTAACACTCTGCAGGAAGGAGTATAAAATTGTTGGGGTTTTTTGTTTGTTTTCTTTCAGGACTGAATTTACTTAGAATTTTATAGGCTTTTTCCTGTAGAGTTGTGTTGGTTGTATTTGAACAGCAGATGTTCACTTAGTTGCCATGCTTCATAGCCTTGGAAAAACAAGGTAAAATTTAATTTAATCTTTTTGCTGGATTGTGGTAAAGCTTATATTCACTTAAGGAAGTAACTTTGCTGAAAGATGTCATCTTTCACTGGAAGGTGAAAGAAGGTGAAAGCAAATGGCAAACAGAGGGTGCAGTCAATATTCAATTCAAAAATATCTCAAAATTCTAGACATGTGAAGAGACCTGGCTTTATGTGAAAACACAGGTCTATGTCAGAAGTTCATCATTGGTCAAAGAAGGCCAAATCTTTCAGGAAACTAGTAACAACAGAGTGCAGGGTAAGGTGTGGATCTGGAAGGTTTGAGAGAACTACACATTACAGAAAGGGTCTGGACAATGAGGTACAGCCTGCTTTCTGAATTTTTTGGAGGCATAAAAGGCTGTAGAAGAAGCATAAACCAGTTAGATGTAATTTTATTTTGTCAAGATTGGTTGTGTATCATCCCCTAACTATGCCATTAATTCAGAGGCCTTTAAGGTCCAGAATGATTTCTAGGTCTCCTAGTCTTGTTCTTTAAATGACCCAGAATACTGAAGTTAATTTCAAGAGATATTCACAGAAATATGCCAATATTGTATCTAGTAACTAGAGCAAATTTTCTAGGGACCTTTGCTACCAGATTGCCTTCTGCAATGCAATAGTTATCTGTGAGAGTGTGGTAATGTAAGGACAGCAATTACTACAGGAAACCAGCTTGTTCCACAGTGCCAAGGCTGCAACTCCATTGGGGGTGGTTTGAAAACTCATGGAGGAACAGTAAGGATTTTACAGTAAAAGAAGAGGGCCTACTTGCCCTACTGCATCCTTGCATGCCAGCTGACACTGACTGGAGTGATGGGATTTGAAGTATCAAAGAAAAAAAGTGAGAGCTCGTAACTCCAGATCAATTATGCAAGCCTGACGGTGTTTCCCTTGCAAATAATATCCACACACATGTTATGTTTGCAAGAAGCAGACTTGAACATACAGGGAAGAAAAAGTTTATGTTAATTTTGTGCCATTGAGGGAACTGAGTTTTTTCCATGGGTCTCCATGATAAGAGCTGTATGGCCTGGAGTGTTAACAGAACAAACAGCTTGACAGATTTCACCTGCACTGCCAGGAAAGAGATAATCATTATTGCACTGTAAATATTTAAAAGGCAAGCTTTCTAGCAGGAGCAGCTTAGGAAAATGGCCATCAGGCCTTAAGCTGAAAGATTCCTATTTTGTACTATCTGTAATTTTCTCCCTGCACATCTCTCATGTGGATCAGTGTGGTATCCAATGTTCTGCTGACTATCCCACAAACGGCCAGAAGGGCTTAGCATTTCACAGTGGATTTCTCACGCTCACCTGGGATGAGGAGACAAGGAAAGTTAGTAAAACACTATAAAAGTTGGTTTTTTTCAGAGGCTGAGGACTAGTACATTCTACATAAACAGATCAATTAGAATAACTAATTCAGCAATACTGGCCATTATTTATAATGGATAAATGGACACTGCTTTCAAATTAAAGTACCAATTTGTTCTTAGGCAACCAAGAAAGTCAGAAATTGCCAAATTATTAAGTCAGATGACATTATAGTGAGCAAATGAGTCAGAAACTCTTGAAATAAGGACGGAAAGGTGAAAAAGTTTCCTATCACTGTCTCAGCTAAAACAAGAAAGATTTTTCTGATTAAAAAAAAAGGGGAAAAAAGGTGGCAAACTCTAATATATTATTTGATCACAGTGTTGAATATTCTTTCTTGTTTCACTTTCACTTTTTCTTAATTTCAGTCTCTGTTTATCTGAGATGTCAGTCTTGTCCTATTCTTACACCTACCTGCTTTTGTGCATTTTTAGCCTTTAGTCAAATAAATAAAACGCCTTTGCTGTTCATTTTTTCATTTCTTTCCTCTTCATTTCACTGTCCATCACTACTTCTCTCTTGAAATGCAGTAGCATGTAATTTGCATAACAAAAAGCTTGATCTAAATAATAGTACTTTTTAGAGTCTAAACCAGAGATTGTGCACTGTTTCTTTATGTCACTTTTAAAGAGATGGAATAAGAAAATGCAATTGATAGCATATGAAACCAGCTCATCTTGATTTTGCCCGTTTCTGTTGAATACACTACTAAAAAAAAGTTAAAACTTGAAAATAGGAAAAATGATCTAGCTAGAACATAATGTCTCCGCATACAAGGCAACAATGTTCAAGTAGGTAGGTCATTTGTTGATGTTCAGAAGTAACAATGAATTTTAGGCACTGGTACCAGAATTTTTTTATATTTGATTGATATATTTATTTTAAATTTATATTTGGGATGCCTAGCTTTCAATATACTGGAATTTTCCTGCAGGTCCCACACAGTCATTTCCCATCTGTATCTGCAATTTAGGAAAGTGAGAAGTTCAATATCAGAAATTAAATCAGTATTGGAAATGCATGTGATTACTTCTCGGTAAAATTCTCAGCAGTTCATTTCCTCAGACCCCAGAGAACTGAAATGGAGAACTAAATATTCAGTTAATTGATAAATATGAATTTACTGAGGATATGAAATAGCAAATTAATGGAGAGAATGATATTACTCTGAACCCTATTAATCACATTGATTTCCAGAGCTAATAACTCTTTGAAAAGATGACATATGTGATGACCATTGTTTACAGCAGTGTGCTAAAAATTTGTTATCTTGTTATGCCTCTATCTGTTTGGCACATCTGCCTGGTTTTTCCCCATATGGTAAATTATTTGGGATAGGGAGTTTTACTTCATTGTGATTTTACATGCTGAGGCTTTAGAGCCTGAAATCTCAATCCTGAAATTCTACAGTAACAGAAGCACTGGTAGCAATGTCTTAGGAACTATGATTCTCCTTCATATAGGAAGTAGGACAATGTATCTCTTTGAATAGGAAATGAGAAAGAAATAAATCTCAAAACACATTTTATGAATATCAACTGCTTTTTTANTTGGGTATTTCTGCCCTCCATTTGTAAGGCATCATTTTTACTGAGAATTCATAAAGATGGGAACAGATGCCATAGTGTTTCATGTGGAGCTTGTAAAGATTAGCAAGTGTGCTCCCACTGAGTCACTGAAGCTCACATATGTATTCACCTGGGCAGTATACACACCAAAGTGAATTTGATATCTCACCAGTCTCAGAACCTTTGGGCTAGTCTGTATGTTCTTAGCTGACACTGGGACATGACCACTTACAGCAAAATCTTCAAAGATAATTTGCAGTGCTACCTCAGCTATCCAAAGATAAAGACTTGAATGTAAATAAATAGAGAACAAATATCAAAGCTATGAAATCCACACTGCCAGGAACAAACCTATTAAAATCAGTGCAGGCCACAATCAATAGTTATAATTTTAATATTCTGAGTAAGTCCTTGAAAGCTTATATATGCAAGCTAGGAAAAGATTGGTGAGCGGAAAAACCTCAGAAATATTCAGTAACAGATTACCAAAAATGGAAGTCTTGGTTATGTTCAGACAATGCTGATAAAATACTCTTTTATCTCCATTCATGCAAAAGATCAATTAAAGTAATGCTTGCAAAGTGCTTTGGAGGTTAAAGCAACTGCTGAATGATGCTATCATGCTAATGATGCCACCAGTGAATTCTCTCGTACAGCACTTGTTCAGGACAGAAGAAAAAACAGCAAGAAAAGAGAAGGCAACTCCCTTCATATGGACACTGGGAAGCAGGGCAGGGATTGACAGACACCCTGCTATTAGGGGCTCCTTTGCCCCTACTTCAGTTTTCATGGAGCTCTGGCATTGTCCCTTGGGACCTTGTATGCATTCATGGGCATAGAGGGTTACAGATGCAGAGACACAGCCTAAATTCTACCCAGGATCACTCCATAGCTGCTGTGCAAAACTGCAGCCCTGAATTCAATGTCTTGGTGTATTTAGCTCAAGACAAAGTCTGGGTAGGTGACATAAACATGCTCAAAGTGTTAAACCCTTGAAACTGCCCTTGTGGTGTGGTGGGGATGAGGGCATGCCAGCTTACCTGTTGAAGTTGCAGGACAGGGGTGAGCTCCACTTATTCCCCCCTCTCTGCCTGCTACACCTCTGTGGGCAAGGCCCCTGCCCCTCAGTCTGAGGGAAAATTCACTCCCTCAAAGCACAGTGGAAAAGTTTAGGTCTCACGAGCAGTAAAAAAATAACTTTAGAGCATTTTCACAGTACTATGTGATATAGGCAAGCCTCCTATTTAGGAATTTTTCTTTTTGGTATTTTAGTGTCATTTGCAAGAGTAAATTTATCTATTTTTTCCCCTTTTTTTAGTAATAATAGGACATTTTACTACATTTACATAAAGTTTGCTAAAATTATGTATTACAAAACAAAGTCTTTTTTTGTATCTGAGGGAGCTGATTTTAACACATCTGTCTTCTGTTCTTAAACTATCCCAATGATGTTCTTCACCAAAATTTTGACTACAAGTTCTGATCTAAGAAGTACCAGCCTGCCTTGAATATGTATCTAATAATGTATCAGTTCCTAGGTGGCACTTAGCTACTCTTCTCCACTAATTCCCAAATAGAATGAGAAACTCTGGAAGGGAATCGATGTGCCATGCTTGACATTCTACCTACAATGCAGGAAAATGATTGCTGTAAGTTTGCTTTTTCTAGTAGACTACAGGTATCTAAAACTCACAAATGCATGTAGAGGAGGTTTTGTGCCTTTTATTTCTATAAAGAAGAAAAGTCTTCTATAAAGGAGGAGATGGAACAGATGCTGGAAGATGTGTATTTGCATGCACTATGCCCAAGCACTCCATGAAAAAATTACTAAGAATGTTTAGTATAATTAAAATTTGTTAGTATTTTTTCCTTCCATTAAAACATTGGAAAATCAGGGCAAAGTTAATACAGTCTCTGTCATGCAGTTATTTATGAGATCACTTACAGTAGTACACTGAGCTAAGATATCAATTTAATGATTTGGGAGAGTGGTTTTGCTGTTCTGCCTTTATGAGCGTCAGCAGCTCCAGTATTGTTATCACTTTAGGGACAAGTATAATCTTACCTCTGAATTATTAATTAATTAGTAATTTTTAGAAGAACCAAGAAAAAATCAATATGATCTTCATGGGTATCTCTCAGGGTGTCCATTGAGTCTGTTGAGAAGCCATCACCTCACTCATAAAACTAAACCATCTGTAAACTGAAATTGCTGTGTGCAATGTCATCTATTTTTTTGTGTCAAAAATACTGCATAATTAGAACAAGATTTCATTATCTACATAGTTCTAACAGGGTGACTCTGCTATAATAGCTCTCTTTGGACTTGTGCAAGACATCTTATGCTGTCCCTCATGTTTATGACATAGAATCACAGAATCAATAAAGTTGGAAAAGACCTTTAAGATCATCAAGTCCAACCATCAACCTAGCACCACCATCCTGTTCACTAAAGCATGTCCTCAAGTGTCACATCCACAAGTTTTTTTAATACTTCCAGGGTACTTGGCAGGCTTGAGAAGTGGGCCTGTGTGAAACATGTGAAGTTCAACAAGGCCAAGTGGTAAGGTCCCTGCATTTGGGGTGGGGCAATCCCGAGCACAAACACAGGCTTGGAAGAGAGGGGGCTGAGAGCAGCCTTGTCGAGAAGAAGTCTTGGTAGACAAGAACCTCAACATCACTGGACTACATGCACTCAGGGCACAGAAAGCCAACCATATCCTGGCCTGCATCAAATGCAGAGTGGCCAGCAGGTCAAAGGAGGTGATTCCGCTCCTCTACTCTGCTCTTTGAGTCTCCACCAACAGTAACATGTTTCACTCTTGGGCCCCCAATGTAGGAAGGACATGGATCTGCTGGAGCAAGTGCAGAGGAGGGCCATGAAAATCATCAGAGGGCTGAAGTACCACTATGTGAAGACAGGCTGGACTTGTTCAAGCTGGAGAAGGTTTTGGGGACACCCCATGGCAGCTTTCCAGCACCTAAAAGAAGCCTGCAAGAGAACAGCAGAGGGACTCCTTACAAGAACATATAGTCATAGGACAAGGGGGAATGTCTTTAAACCAGAAAAGAGTAGGGTTATATCAGATATCAGGAATAAATTCTTTACTATGGGGGTGGTAGAATACTAGATTTTTTGACCAGAGAAACAATGTTTCATTTGTGGAAGTGTCCGACACCGGGTTGGATGAGGCTTTGGTGGTTCAGTGGAAGGCATCTGTGCCCATGGCATGGGTGTTGGAACAAGATGGTCTTTAAGGTTCCTTCTAAACAAAATTAATCTATGATTCTAAAATATTGCTGTATTTAATCAGGTTGTCTAAAATCACCATCACATCTTAAGTAATTTTTCTTGAAGTATTAGTGATTGGGTTGTATATGCAAATAAATACAATTTCAACAAATGAAAATAATCATATCATGCCATTATGTTGAATGAATGACTCTCTCGACATTCTTACTCTAATGGATACTTGAAAAAGAGGCTTAATATGATGTTATTTCTAGGATAACAGCAGAAAGTGAACATAATTTTAAAACAAGATATTTTAAGTCTGCTACCTGCTCCTTAGTGCAAAAATTTCATGATAACTAAAGTTAAAATAGGTGATTCATTTTCCTGTGTGAAACTATAGTGCAATAAAATGGAATGCGTAGGAGTTAATCTTTCCAAATAAAGCAGAGGTAAAAGTGTGTTAAAGAAAATTATCTTTAGTAATTTTTATTTGAATTTATTTTTGGAAATATTTCTATTGACAAAGTGAGCTTTTCTTTTCTGAATATGTCTGTAGCAATGTATTTCAGGTACTGCATATGAATTACATCCTTAATTTTATATGTAGAAATTGGTTAACTAACAATATAAGCACAACAATTTTACCTAATTAAATAGATCTTTTATTAAATAAACTTTGTGCCTAAAGGGGACCTTATTTTTAAAGTAACATAACTGTGAACTAATGATTTTATTTAATGAAAGCACAGTTTCCATTAATTCCAGTTTAGCCACCACTTGGCAATAGATATCAATGCACACAATTCATTGTTAGGTATTCGAATTATGTCAAGGCACATAGTGGCTAAATCTTCTGAGAAATACTTTGTTATTGGTTCCTAAGGTAAGGTCCTCTATTAGGAGGATAGGTGGGAATGTGTTGATTTATTCTGCACAGGGCAGATGGGAATTCATGAATTAAGTGAACATGTGCTTCAGTTTGGACCTATCTACTGTGAAAAAACCACTGCTTCTAGTCAAGCGTTCTAACTGGAAAAGTGTGACATAGTAAGAGTATGCTATGATCCAAGGCACAAGACAGCCCAAAATCTACAATTCCTGTTTTTCACTACAAAGTTTGATTTTTAGTCTTTTTCAAAAGAAAAATAAGGGGACATTTATATTAATAAAATTGTGAGCACACATGCTCAGGATACGAAGAGCCTTGTTCAGCTCAAACCTACTTGTCCAGGTCTTCTGTGCTCCCCCAGATACGACAGTGCAAAAAGGCAACACTCTCCTTCCATGTTGTATTGGGGCCCAGACAAACATCACAAAACTGAAGGGAGGGTAAGGAACGTGAAGAGCAACTGTAGAAGACACACAGAACCAGCAGCTGGAACTCTGGGACTTTACCATTTGTGACTAGGAAAAGTAAGACATCATTGTCAGCTTAATGCATGAATGCACAAATATTATGTATTGAAGCATTGACTTCAACAGAACAATTGATACAACATGTAACTGTGATTATAAAGGGGGCCGCTTTGGTTTAATCCCTTTCTAGACCATCTCTAAACCAGCAGAAACTCTCCACTGGTAACCTGGGAATATAAATGTACTGTGTGTTTGCAACTCTGTCAGCACTATTTGTTTGTAACTGTTTTTGTTTTTTGACAAGTTTCAATTTCCTTGATATACTACAGGAAAAGAAAAGCAAAATCCAAATCACATTAGCAAAGTTTGCTTTTATTTTTGGAATAGGTTATATAATACCCATTAGTTTGCTCTAGCAGAAGGTGTATCAGGAACGTGTTTGAAAAGAGGGCTTTCTGTGACATAAAGAAAAAATGCATTTATGGGAAGTGCTGAATAAGCTGTTAGTCTGCAGCACTCCACCCCTTGAAAACATTAATACTGTTAATAAAATCATAATACCTCCATACACACACCCCCCCACACTCCTTTCCTGCACCCTGCCCCCAGTTAATACTCTTTTTGAATATTTTTCTCAGTGTTTGGACCTTAATGCAACTACTGACTGTGTTATTTTTCCCATCACTGGAATGGATCAGAGGAAGCTTGCTTTCTCCTCAAGTTCTTTGCTGGATAGTCATGTAACTCTGCTGCTGAAAGAGGTGACTGTGTGGCTCTGCGAGAAACACTCCAGGGGAGAGGCTTGGACTGCAAAGAGAGCAGGGAGAACCCCTGATGGAGACAGTGCCAGAGCACACAAGGAGACCTGCTTTAGATCAAAACTTCAAATGGAGATAGAAACTTTTCTTTTTAATTAAAAATGATGACCAAACCAACCAACCAACCAAACAAAAAAACACCCTGCAAAACAAAACAAAGGTGTTTGGGAACCTTCTAAGGAGTAAAAGAGAGTCAAGTAGGACAAATCTATGAACAGTGAAATGTGATGAAAAAGAAAAAAAATAAATTCATATGGTAAATTGATAAACCAAATCTAAGGACACTGATTTAGGCTATGCGATTCCCATTGAATACAAATTTCCTAAGAGTTTTCTGGAAAATCTGGTAAATCTGCAAAATTGTAGGTCATGGAAAATAGTCTTTTCAGCCTCGTAAATCTCAGTATGCTGGTTTACCAATCCTCTCTGGATTTGTCCATGTATTTGTACATCTAAAACCGCTAGTCCTGACTACTTAGGCACATGTAGAAAATGCATAACAAATGACAAAGATTATATCAGAACAAAAATATATAACTGACTGTATCTTCAAATAACATAAATAGCTAAAAACTGTTTCTAACAGAAATTGTACCATAAAACTTCTTTTTTTTTTTTTTTTTCTTTTTTTAATTATTCACAGTGAGTTTTTGTGTGTAACAGAGGGAAACATGCTGTTACAGAACTGATAATGACTGCAGTCGCACCATGACAAGGAAAAGGGATTCCAGATTAGTTTGTTATAGGCATTGAGATTAACCCATCCATGCTGCATTCCCTTCTACACTAAGTGACAGTAGCTTTACCTGATCATATAACTCTTGCTATGAGCAAAGGAACTTTACAAGCACGCTGTAAAATACCTGAGTTGTGTTTGTTTAATCATAATTGAGGAGCAGCAAAAGGGCACGCTAATTGTTCTTTTGATGTCCATTTTCAATCCAGTTGCCAAAAACCTTTTTGCCAGGGTTATCTTTCCATTTCTGTAGTGAAATTACTTGTCCTATGCAGGGTTCCTCCACCCCGGTTTTGACTGTATTACTAAGGCAACCAGTTGTGTACTGCAAGCAACAGACATTCTTATTCATCTTTTCACCATCAGACTGACAAAGCAGTACTTTTAAAAAGCATTTATCTTTTATCTTTAAAAACTGAGTCCCTAGGGAGTGGTACCAATTTACACTAGTCAAATATTTGGATCAAAGAGCCAAAAAAAAAAGGAAACTCCAACAAAGAGCACAGTGAAGAAGAAGAAGCAGTCTGGGTTGCTTAGGAATGACTGATCCATGTACTGGAGGAATCTCCAAAGTCTGCAAACAAATCTGATCTTTAATTAGCACCATGGACTCAGTGTGCCCTACTGTTCCTGGCTGAGGAGAAGGGAACAGAGAATACATATTTTTCTTGCTTTCTGGGGAAGCAGTGGCATCTTCTTTCTCTGTCAGTAACTGCTCCTTTAAGGCATGCACAGTAGGATTTTTCATCCCGACTGTTGAATTCACTGCAAAATGAAAAATTGTGTTCTCTGTGTTCAAGTGGAGAATTCACTGTACTTTAGCATTATCCTTTCCTTAGAGATCCTGGGGTTGGTAATCTTGCCAAAGCCCTGGGAGAACTGAATGGACCTTGTCACATTGATGTGGCTGGATGTGATGCTGCTTACATCAAAGAACAGCAGCATTAAGAATGTACAGCCTTCCTTTGCTAAGGCTGCTTCTAAATTTTCAGAATTTGCCTTTTCAACCCCAAATTTTTATCCTCTTAGTTTTTATTTATTCATGATGGGCTCCAGTCAGACCAACTATTTATTATTTCAGTGTTGCTTTCCTAAAAAATTCCAGCAGAACCATACATCTACTTTTAGGAGGATTGTGCTCCCCTGAGTAGGCCTTCCTCGGGGCAGTGGTGCTCAGCACTCCTGCATGTTGAAAGGCTTGTCTGTGCCATATTCCAAGGCAGGGAAACTCAGGTCCTACCAAAATGTGCGTGGGAAGGTGCTGTTTCTCCTGCTCTGCACAAACTGGAAGCTTTTTGAGCTGTAGGAGCTCCCAGCAGGGAACAGTGAGCCTCTGTCCAGGAGAAGAGGTTTCTGCTAGAGAAAACTGCTTTGACATTTCCTCCATCCCTGCCTCCCCACATACTGCTTCAGTAAGGCTCAATATGCTTCTCCTTAACCATGTAATCCTTAAATCCAGCAAGAGACCTGAAACACTGACCTGACTTGTACCTATGCACCAGTCTGGCAGGAAACACTGAGCTCACTGCACCAATCTCAGTCAGGGAACTGGGGGGATGTACCTGCCTGGTCCAGCCTAACCTTGTCACCCACCAAGCACATGCTTCACATCTTGAGCACTTTCCTAGTTTTCTAAGTCTAACTTCCCTGCCAAGACAAGGTCACCTAGGGCAGATTACACAGGAACATGCCCAGGTAGGTTTTGAATGTCTCGAGAGAGGGAGACTCCATCTGGGCAATGTGTTCCAGTGTTCTGCCACCTAAAGCGTGAATAAGTTCTGCCTCATTTTTGAGGTGAAACTTCTTGTGTTGCACCATCCTCTTGGAACCCATCTTTGAGATATTTGTATGCATTAGTGAGATTACCTCTCAGTCTTCTCCAGACTGCACAGGCCCAGCTCCCACAGTGTCTCCTCATAAGAGATGCTCCAGACCCCACATTGTCTTTGTGGCCTCCGTTGGACCCTCTCCAATATCTCCTTGTCTTTCTTGTGCTAAGAAGCCGAGAACTGGACACAGTATTCCAGAGGTGGCCTCACCAGGGCTGAACAGAAGGGCAGGATCACCCCCCTGGACCTGCTGGCCACACTCATCCCCATGCACCCCAGGACAGCCCTGGCCCTCCTGGCCATAAGGGCACTGCTGGCTCATGGACAATTGTCACCCACCAGGACCCCCAGTCCTTCCATGCAGAGATGCTCTCCAGTAGGTCAGTCCCAGTCTGTGCTGGCACTTCCTCCCCAGTGCAGGACCCTGCCCTTGCCCTTGTCAGAGCTCATCATGTTTCTTTGTACACCCCTCTCAAGTCCATCCAGGTCCTGCTGAATGTCAGCACAGCCTTCATGTGTATCAGCCACCTCCCTGTTTTGCTTTGGTTTTGGTATATTGTTGTTCTTTTGAATGTTTTGCTTAGTATTTGGTTGTTAGTCTGGGTTTTTTTTTTTTGGTTTTTTTTTTTTTTTTTTTCCATTCTATATGGACAGAATGATGTGTGCTTTTTCCTCAAATATAGTCTTGGAAGCAAACCTCTAATTTTGGCTAAAATACTTTAAAAAGAAAACAAAACAAAAGCACAGCCTAAGACACATATCAGGAGTGGGAAATTCAGCATAAAATCATAATATTTTTGAAGTTTTGAGCAGCAGAAAACAGCATCATAGGAAGTGGAAAGTGTTGAGCAGCTCCTGTAATAGATACCAGTGCTCATATCTTCAAAGTTTAAATCAGGGCATGCAGGATTGAAGGCAGAGACCCAAAGTGCACTTCAGAGATGATATAGAGGTCTCAAAAGAGAAACATCAAGCAATTGTCAAAAAGGCTCTATTCTTACTTGCAACTAGATGACTCAGTTGAATCAGTTTATAATTTTCTCCCCAGTTATCAGACACTGAGTGGGCTTTGGAAGATGGAGCAAAACAAGGAGGTTGGTGGTGTAGCTGGGGTCAATGCAGTCACAACTGCCGGAGTAGCCTTGCTCTGATCTGGGTTCTTGCAAGCCAAAGACCACTGAGATTCAAGTTTTATTTCTCATCCGTACAAACAAACAAGCAGGAATGCCCTGCTTGTCTCTGTTCCTGGGCTAACCCCAGGACAAAGAGCCCAACCCAACTTCTGTGGTCAGTGCTGGGTACAAAGCAGTGAGGGTGAGATCAGCAGCGTGAGGTGTCTGAAAGGGAGACTTCACCCTGTGCTTCCCATCCCTGCTGGGCTTCCCAGGGATGACAGTTCCTTGGGGCTCTGGGGGCTGCTGCTGCAGCTGTAAATGTTGTCTTAGGAACAAAGTATAAGCAAGAGATTGAAAATATTTTGAGTTTGGTTCTCAAAATCAGCTTTGAGTCTTATCCCTTTCCAAAGAAGCTTTCCATGTTGAGTGAAAAATCTTTTTAAGCTTCAGTATTTTAGCTTGTCAAATTACTGAGGAGGATCCAAGCTCATTTTTCTTTTAATTTTGCTGTTCAAAAATTTTGTATATCTATAAGGACTGTTTTGGTCAGATGTTTTGAAGAATTTTGAAAGCAGATATGTAAAAAAATTAAAATATTAACAGAAGCTTCCTTATTTTTTAGAGACCATCTATGTTTTCTTTTACATTACCCTTCTCTTAACAAATTGACAGGATGGAATGAAATTTTGAACTTCTTTTTCTTAGAGAAGAAAAGATTAATCCTTTTCTATTTTTTTCCATTTTCACCTTGAATAAAGCAACTTCAAAAGAATCCAGTGATTCTATTCTTTAAATTGAAAAGAGTTAATAACAAGAAATCTCATAAATATGTGGAGCAAGAGAAATTTCATTGTTACTGTTTTCAAACTGTCAAAATTAAGAAGTCAGTGAAAATGGAGAAAAATATATTTTCATTTATTTTCCAGTTCTGACAACATTACAGGATAAATTTACTGAAGTCAGAAATCTCTAATTGAAATTTTTTTTTTAATCCCCAGATATAATGTTGGACTATTCTAAAATGAAGCCTACAGTGAAAGCCCAGTTGTAGACATTTTTACAGTAAGACTATGAAAGTGTAAGAATCAGCATAACTCTATGACAATTAGTAATCACAAAAAAAAATGTTTTAAGAAGAAATTTTAAGGAATGTTTTGCTTCTAAAATAATCCTGTGTATATTCAGGTATCAAAGGTTATCTGAAATAAAGAACTTGGTGGAAAACTTAACCAAGGAGACAAAGTTACATGCCCACAATATCTGTTTTAATTTGGTTCTGTAAAAGACTAATACAATAGTTGTTCAAATAAATTAAAATTTTTTTGATTATAATATAATTTTACTAATGACTTCAGTTTTTAGGTTTTGTTACAAGAAAATGTGTGGTTAAGCCTATTTTATACATTTTGTTGATTCTCTCACTTTTTATATTGTGGTAGATTAATCCTATATTATTAAATATATATTTTTCCCCTTTTTCTTTCCTTCTAGGAACATATTATCTACCCTACTCTTTTTCTCCCTGTAGCCAGTGCTGATCTGTTGCAAAGTGCAAATTAATTATTTTCACGTGAGCAACCATGACTTCACTTATTTATACTTCACCCAAGTTATATAGCTGTTACTTCCAGGTAGTTTCTTTAACTAGCTTGAAACCTCTCTTTGCTAAGAAGACTTGAAATTCACAGTGGCTTTTGTGCTCACCTGGGACAATCCTGGTAAGAACTGGAAGGACCCATCAGGCCATGTCAAAAAACACTTCCCAGAAAGACTTCTGCTTTGAATTCTGCTTTGCCTTTTCTAGGAAAAATTAGAAACAATCAGTGTGACAGACTAATTGACCCCCTATTTCTCCTATTCACCCTCCTGAAACCCATAACATGAAATTACATAACTGGAAGATGTGCTGATCTATTGCACTGCTTATTACTGGCCCCTACTACTGTTAATCTGTGTATTCCGGATCATGAGTTAAAGCCTCAGGGATGCTCCTGAGAGTCTCTCCCCAGGTACGAGTGTGTCTGCTGGTCAAGAAAGCAAACTCCAGCTCAGTGCCTTTTGATTAGAAAGTCAGCCTGAGATCTAATTGCTCAGGTGGACAACCTCTGTGCAGATATTAAATGCAGGATGATGAAACTTTAGAATCCTTTTAAACTGCATTTGGTACAAAACAGCAATTAATACATCAAAGGCTCACAGGAAGTAATATCACAAAAGCTGTGGAGATGAAAAAAGAGTGGCATTTGAATATCACATTGACAAAGCAGGACTTTTCTCTGCAGTAAGTTCTCCAATGCTTTATCGCAATTGTGTTTATATTTTGACTAAGACACTATTTCTCAGTCTAATCAATATGCTTTATTAATCCAATTTTAAAAAACATCCTAGTTTTAAAAAATATTGGATTTCATTTTTCAGCTCGCTGTAGTATCTTGAGCAATTGTTATATTTTGTTTTTACACTAATTTTGCATTTGTCAGCTGCTATACATTTATTTAAGCAAGTTCTGCCTATTTTATGCCTTAATTTTCCTTCATAAATCACCTTTATTTATGGGAGAGTGAACCTTCATATTACAATTTTTTGATAGGCATAAAATAGCTTATGCACTAGCAAAAATAAGAATAGAACTGAGAAAAAAATACCATAGAGAAAAAAAACCTACAGTAGAAAATGCCTTCTAAATGGACAAAATTTGTGTAGTGTCTGTATGTTGCTTTTTGAAAATCAGGATCCACAATTAAAAGACAAGCTAAGAGTTACTGGTTTCTTTTAAAACTGTACCTACTATTTTATAATAACTAGGCCTCTAAATGATATAGCAGTGTTGTTGTTGCTAAAGGTGTTAAGAGTTGTCAGTTTGGGCTCATGGTAAGAGAAAAGAGCTAGAATTGCAAATATCTATTTTTTAAAAAAAATTTTGTGTTGTCAGATTCATACATTTTTGCTCTTTCATTTAATCTTTCCCATCTCTGCATCTTTTTTCTTCAGCAAAAGAAAGAGCAAATTTCTGTCTTAATTAATTTCTGTAGCCACATTCACTACACTAGTTTTGAGCTCTGTTCAAAAAAATCCCCAAAGACAGAAGAGCAAGAAAAAAAGTAAATTTTGTTGACTGAATTACAAAGAAGGGTGACCTTGAGAGCATGAACTTTGCTTGAGCTATAATGGGTGCAGTAGTGGATAAAATTTAAACTTTTCTCTGTGGATGAATGTCAACAGTGGTTTGCTCTTTTCACAAATGATCAAGTAAATGCAATGTTGAATATATAGAAAACCTTTAAAAAATACCCTTTTTTTCTCCCCCAGAATATCCATCAAGCACATCCACAGTGATGACAGTTTTCCACTTGCCTGTATTTGTATAGTATTGTGATACTTAAAGAAGGCCTTTTTGACTGAGTTCACTCAGTTGCATCTAAGTTGCAAGGAGTTAGGTCACACAGAATCTCTTTTGGAAGCTATTTTTTTTGAGGTTTTCCAGCTGAATTATCCTTCCAAATTATCCACAAAGTAGAACAAATTGAGGAAAAAAAATCACCTAGGAAAATTTAATTTTGAAGGGCCAACTTGTAGAAAAACATGCCAAACCAGATCAGTTTTGATCAAACAAGATTTTAGGTCTTGTCTCTTTTCCTCTTGGAGAGTTAGTCTTTGCCTACAGATATGGGACCTCAATGGCTATGGAGATGGAAGACAGCCTACTTGTGCTGCCTTCTTGGATTTGAGGTGCACCATGTTGGCAGGACCATCCTGTGGGAGCAAGATCCTGGGAGCCAGGGCAGCAGAGGAAGAAGGGATGAAGGGGGAAAGAGAGATTGTGAATTTTCAGGTATTTTCCCATAGAGATGTGAGCCAGAAACTCTGGGCACTTCATTCATCTCATAAGGGAATAGCAGCATTACAACAGAGGCTTCCCCCAGTGAGATATTAAATCAGCTTTGTCAAAGCTGGATTGAATTTATCCAGATAACCAACATTTCCAGTCAGTGAAGTCAACTCCACTTCTCCCAGAGCTGAGGGGTTTGGGAATGACAGCTAGAAAGGCTTGTATCCTGCTCTCTTGGGAACTCATGTCTAAATTTGAGATTACTGCTTCCAGTAACAAAGAAGGAGATTGAGGCCTATTCAACTAGACTTTTTTTTTTTTTTTTTTTTTTTNTTTTTTTTTTTTTTTACACAAAGGCATTTTGAAAGTTTCCCTTTGACTGCTTCTTTTGTATGTGAATTCTTCACTCTCTCTCTGGACCCAAACACATGATTTCCAGGCTGTTGGGACACAGTGCCCAGGGAGCAAAGGCAGAAGGGGCAGAGTGGGACCAGTGAGACCAGACATCAGAGCACTAGGATGGCAGAAGAATGTGGGCTGGTACATTACTGTCTAGATTTGAAGTACCTGCTGTTATTTTTCTCATGTCCCATGGTCTTTCAAGGACAAGATAACATATATTGCTTACTTAGTGTTTCTCATTGTGCTCCCACCTTCCTGTAAATATATTCATGAGAGCAAGTTGCTACCCATAACAAAAGCAGGCTACAAAGTAATGCAGGATGATGTATCTAAAAGCTTCATGCAGAATCATAGCAGAGTAAAATTCTAGGCACATTTGGTTTTGATACAATATTGATTTTATATTTATTTTTCAGTACAAGCAGAAACCTCCTTATTTTTTTTCATTTCAAACTGTGGCCTGGAAAAAATGTTATGAATATATACATATATGTAAATATATTATTTTTAATTAAGAGCAAATAATTGCATTATTAGCAATGACATTAAAATTCCATTCAGTTAAAAACTAGAATTTATTTTACTGTCTGCTTCATGATTCTGAACACAAAATTTTCATTTATTTTTTCTTTAAAAAGGAAGAATAGTCAGTGGGAGGAAAAAAATGGTATTTGGAACCAAATTTATCCATCCCCTGCACATATAAATTTTGCAAAGGAGAAAGGCATAGCCAGATACTCTAAAAGACTGAGGACTATTCCTTGAACAGCTATCTAGAAAGATTTTAATGGTGGTAAAGAATTCTGAAACAATTTAAACTCTCACCATTTCACAAGGAAAAAAAATCAATCAGCACTAAGTGCACATTGAATGCAATTCAAAAGTTTGTTTAGTTAAAAGAATACATCTGGCTCCAATTAGTGCTGTTATATAGGGAGGCTTGATCTCCTTCAATGGAAAGAGGCTGAACTTTTTATTTTCACTGAAATCAGATAGGGGATGAAACTTACAGTTTCATATCCAAATGCGAAAACTGGAAATGCTCTTATTAAACCATTTGGCTGGGTGTTTGGATGGCAAGTTACATCTTTCTGTGATGGAAATAGAAAATAAGAAGGAAGATCTTGTTGATCAAACATTTATTTATTCATTGCAGATAAAGAACTCCCTGGAAAGCAACAAACTCTGCTTTCCTTGTGGTGCTTTAAATCCTTGATGACTGTACAAGATATATAGGTACCATCCCTTGCACATGCTGTATTTATTGGCAATGTTAAAACATCTAAACTTCAGGGAAAGAAAGTGATGACATAAGATAGAATAATGTTAGAAAGATAAATTGTGAATTTCAGCAGCTATTTTGTAACTAACTAAATGTGAGCTAAAACTTAGATTTCTTCAAGCAGAAGTTCATAGAGGAAAACTTTGGGCCTTTTGAGTACATTATCTCTTTAATGGATATTTTGACATCCAAAGCAACTGTGACAGTTTTACTGAAAAAAATATAGTGTCTGAAAAGGTAAGTACTGTCATAGAACAAAAATATATTGCTGTAGTGAAAGTAATTTAAAATCTTCATTAACATATATTGAGAATCTCAATGTTTTGGTGAAACATTTAAAATAAAATTGAAAGTATGGACTATCTCAATTTTCATCCTAGACCCACAAAACAAAGACTGAAAAGATGGCAGCCAGAGAAATGTGAAGACACTGACTCTAACAAAAGATGTGTGATACGCATTGAAGTGAGTGGTAACATAAACTGAGGCAATTCTTGTTCTGCAGCAAGCAGGAAGATGTGGGAGATGAGGGAAGTCTGAAGCCCCTGGCTGAGCACCACAAGCACCAATATTCCCCTTCAATACCAAGTAAGGTGTCTGCAAACCTTGCTTTACCAACCCATAAAGCATTTCACCATCAAAGCTCATTTACAGCTAATGCACAGTTAATTTGATGTGTCATGAAACTGGGTCATAATGTCTTTGATAAGTGGCAACAGAGCATGTGTCTCTCTGCTTTGATGTCTCATGGTTGCCAGGATGGCTGTCTTCCCTGCTTTACAGCATCTGTGTCCAGGTCCTTTTAAAAAACAATTGTGCTGGGGTCAGAAGAGCCTTTCGTGTTCCAACACCCAGGGGGTGTGCAAAGCAAGGAGAACCTGCAGCTTTTGAGATATGAGACAAATGTTTCAAGAAGAGAAGAGTGGTGACATCCAAACACTACAAAGGACTGATGCTCCAAGTATCTATGCAAGTGAAAAGAAACTGTGATAAAAAACTCGGTCAACTGCTTTGTAGATCATTTCAAGACCCATGAAACAGGCTGAAGGTCCCCTCAACTCCCAGAAGGGTTAGAAAGTTAGAAAATGTTTCAGACATACACATTCATATGTTACTTTGAAAAAGGCAGTATCCAGGAAATTCATTCCTCTGTTTGTTTTTCAACTCTGTAGGAATGCTGCTGTGCTGAAAAAAAGCAAGGTCTCTGGCTTTGTTGATGGGATCCATCTATGAACAACACAGTAAAGGTGCAGACACAGTGCTTTTATCAGAGTTGCAATGACTTGCCAGAGAAAACTAGCATGAGGCAGACCCCAGCAGCTTTAAGCTAAAAACTTGTCATGTTTTCAACAAATCTTACTCTTGAGAAATGTCTTCCCTGAAAAAAAAAAAAAAAGAAAAAACAATTCATTAGACTTCAGGATTTTTATTCTGATAGCTGTTTTTCAGCTCTTCAAGGATGCAAGACAGATGAGTCTGAAAGTGTGCTCTGGTTGCAAAAGCCCCTGAGAGCACGCTGTCAGCCCAATTAGGCTCGGTGAGAAATTTCGAAGCTCGGGCAGTGGATGAAGTTAAGTGACAAAAAGCCTGAAGTGACTTATCCCATACAAAGGTCTGTGAATGGAAGGAATGATGTTCACTCACCCAGAGAGGGAAAAATAGATGTGAAAAATGAGATCTGAAAGGTGGCCCTTAATGCCATTCTGTGCTGGGGAAGGTGGGTGTGCAGGTAGGTGGAAAACACGTGAAAATTGAATTTCAATGGGTAAATGAGCCTGAAATTAACTTCTGTGTCTTCTGGGCTTCTTTTTGTAATTGCAAAAAAGGGACAATATTGAAGAAAAACGTAATGAATTGCCTTCTCTCAGATCAAACTGTTCAGATTATTAACCTGCTATCAGATTAAACAGTTCCATGCAAACACGTAGTTGACATACTGGAAATGTTGCAATCTAATACCATGTGAAATGACTTATCCATTTTACATGCAGAATGTAAACAATGGATAGTAGTTTGGATTTGGCATAGTGCTAGGAATTCTTGCTTTGATTTCTACTGCTATGAATACATAAAGTAAAATACCCTAGAGATAGCTCATGGTGGATGTCCCTCTGGAATACCTCATTGATAGTTTCTCTACTTGATACATCAGAAAAAAATTTTAGACCTTTTTTTATTTTTTTTTTCATGTGCAAATAAATATTAAATTGAGGTCATTTATTCCTAGATTATTACATAACTGTCTTGTATGGGGTCTATAAAGTGCACATTTTCATTGGAAAACTGCACCTGTAAAATAAATTGTTCATCCTCCAAAGGTACAGGACATCTTCAAAAAGGTCACAGTGTCATTGCTGACAGGAGAGTTCATCACTGCCTTTCAGCCACTGACAAAAAGCATTATTCTGCTCTCAGGTACAGCTCAGCCAGAGGGGAATTTTTTTTTGAGGAGTTTTTCTTTCTTGTGTTCTCTGCTACTCAGTGGAGTGGTTTGAGCAGCTGCAGGCTGGTCTGCAGACTTGGGCATGCATTGTCCTGCTGAAGGATGCCTGAGACTGCAGAGCACTTAGTGCCCCAAACCTGCAGCAGCAGGTGGGGTTGTTTGGCCCATGGTGCTTGACCTGGGGATAACTTGGCCTCTGGACCCTCCAGGGTCCCCAAGACCCTGCATGACTCTGCTGTCCTGCCCAGGCTCCTTTAGGAAGCAGCTGCTGAAATGCAGAAAGCTGAAAGTTCATCAGAAGGTGTTTGATAAAGCTATTTTCACTTCTCTAAGTCATATGTGTCCCTCAGCAGCACCTTGTTGGACTGAGGCAAGAGGGCATGAACAAAGTTAACTTCTCTGCTGGTTCCCTGTGCTGTACACCTGGGAAGACAGAACTAAACTAAAGCAAGTCCTCAAGTAAACCTCTCTGAAATACTTCTTAAAGAATTTCTTGCATCTTTTCTCACTCTTTCTTAGCCATGGGATTTAATTTAATGCTGTGAGATTTAATTTTTTTTCTCACAGTTTTGAGATGGTGATGCTTTAGCTCAAATGCTTTTTCTTTCCTTTCAGTGAATTTCAGCATTTCAGTAGTCAGATCATAATATCTTTCATATTGGTCAAATCAGTTCTCTCTATCTTCTGTAGGTAATTTCAGTCTTTTTCAAAGTCTCTCTTGAAAGAAAAGCATTCTAATCACTTCTTAAGAATGAAGTTACCTGCTGGGCTACATGTTTCCCTCCCTCTGCTCTGGACAAGCACTTTGCTGGAGCCATTCTTTCCAGATTGCATTTCTGATTCCTTCTGTCTAGGCCACTTATCAGATGCATCCTGATACTTCCCAACAATCTGTGGGAAAAACTGAGATTAAAAAAAAAAAAAAAAAAAAGTTCCCAGTAATTTGTGTTACAAACTAATTTGTAAGCCTGAGCATTATGACTTTCACAGGTCGTGTGCCTAAAGTCATCAGAATTCTTGTCATAACACAGAATACCATGGTCTATTTTAGGATGGCACACATCTATTAAGTATTTATTAACTTACTTTAGATTTTTTTAGAAAATATAGCATATTTAAGTGTATATAGAAACCAGTGTGGACTTTAACACAGAAACCTTTTCCTTTTCCTTTTCTCCTTTTTCTTTTCTCCTTTTCCTTTCTCCTTTTCCTTTTTTCCTTTCCCTCTTTCCTTTTTTTCCTTTTTTCCTTTTTT
>WEIU01016036.1:65154-78978 GCA_013389925.1 Aegithalos caudatus | reverse complement strand
AAAAAAAAAATAGCACAGCATTGTCCGTGTCAAGAAATAAACCATCAGACATCTACAAAACGCCTGCTCCACAGCAAGTCTGAGAACCTGCAAGCTGAGGAGAGGTCACCTGGATATTTATTCATCCACTATCTCTTCTTGTCACCTGCTTTCCTGAAGGCTTCCCTTAGAGAACAGGAACTTCATGGGTTGCAGTACCAGAATGAGACACCATACACTGCCAACACCTACAGCTTTCAGTCACCTTCCTGGCTACGTGAGCTCTTCCAGAAGAAAGTTTAGACCCCACTACAGCAGGCAAGGCCTCTCCACCATCCATCATTCAGATAGGTCCCAACCAGTTAGGAAAAGACAATTTGGGAACACCAAAAATCCCTTCATGCCCACAATTAAATGGCTTGAGAGGAAAAAGACACTTTTGTGCAAGGTAGGGAGAAGCAAAGCACTCATCTCAATTATTTTCCTAAAGTTTCTTTCTTAAAGTTTCTTCTCTGATTTTTTTTTTTTTTCATTTTATTTCCTGGTTACTGAAAATAGGGATTTGCTTCTGCAAATAAGTTGGACCCAGCTTTAAAGAAAATTGATGTGCATATGAAGCTTGAAATTCTAAGAGAAATTCAAATTCAGTCAAAGATTTAATACATGAAAATGTTTTTATCAGAAAAATTATGTTCTTGGGGTTTGTGTATTTCTTGCAGTTGTACCTAATTGTACCTAAGACTGTCACCCAAGACTCTACCTCGAGAGAAAAANAAAAAAAAAAAAAAAAAAAAAGAGTACTCATATGTGCAATGCCTGCAAAAATCACACTACTTAAACATCTGGCAAAACATATTGATTTTGTGGTTAAATGTCAGGTTAATGTTGTATTTAAAATTAGTGTACATATAATTACACAGAATTTTTTTTCTTAAAAAAAATTAACCACGATTCTCATGACAAAAAAAGAAAGGAAACAGAACCCAAAAGAAAACAAACAAAATAAGCCACCCACACACAACTTCTGTAATTTACAAATGTGGCTTACAAGCATCTGAAATTGATGCTTTCCGCTATCTCAAACATAGGCTACTTATAGAAACAGATCTTGTAACAACATCACATGTAAAATAAAATGTGTCCAATTTTGTTTGTTAGAACAATTTACATGCACTTGCGTGACACCACGCTATGAGTAACTCAACTCTACATTCCTGTCCAAACAAATCTAATCTCTTCCTTACAACAAGCGCTCCAGAGCCTTCAAGTTGATTTTCCCCAAGAGTATTTCTGGGCTATCTTTGGAATGCTGGTGGGGTAGGGGGAGGGGTGAGGGACTAGGAAGGAGTGGAAGAAACACTAGCAAGTAATAAGCAAATACAGATGGAAATTAAACATTACTTTGTGTGTTGACCAAAAAAAATTATGCCATTCCCTATAAATCACTGCTTAGCTAACACTGACCTCTGTTAAAATGTTTACAATGCTAATGCTGTCCTGTAAATTCAATCTCTATGAAAAATGGCACTTTTGCCTCCTCTACTAATTTACGTTATTCCATTCATATCTGCTTGCACATTGGATAATAAATTATGTGCTCATAGCCTGCTCTATGTTCAGTTTTCCTGTTTCCTATAAAAATTGCTACTTAAAATAGGTAGGTTTTCTACAAGTTTTGATTAAAAATACCTTTAAAATCTGAGAATGAAATAAGGAATTTTATCTCAACTCAGATGCTGATTTTACCTTTTTTCTTGATCATTCTTTTATCTCCTTGGTTTAAGCTACTGTTCCACGGTTTCTCTTCTGTTTCAGTCCATAAGCTTTTTAGAGAAGGGAAATGAGACACTTTTTTTTGTGTAGGAAATGCTATTCAAACTTACAGCTCTACAGAAACAACAAAAGCATGTACACAAACTCCCTCACAAATTGGTTTGTTAGAAATATTTGAAAGTTTAAACAAGTTCCAGGTTTAAATCTGTGCCAAAACTTAGTAGTTACATAGTTAAGGTTCTCTCTTTATCTTTACTTCGACCACCGCTCACAGCAGAGGTCCTCAGACTTTGTACTAGTGCTCAGAAGTTATGAAACTTGGTAACTTCCAAACTTTACTCTGCTACCTGCAAGAACAAAAGCCAAATGGAAGAGTGAAAGGACACAGAAAAATCAAGAGGAACATATAAAAGCAAGTTCTCAAAGGGTTTCTTCCACAGATAAAATGCAGCAGTGAGTGAAGAGGAAGATTACTTCTTCACTGCACCCAGTTAGAGGTTTACCCACTGCAGACCCAAAAGAAAGAACAACTGTAAGCAGTGAAGCATAGTACCAGCTCATCAATCAGAATTAGATATTTTAAAGTAACTACTTTTCAAAAAAAGATAAACTGCCATTCTCCTAAATTTCAAAGTTTTTAACCACAGCTTGTAAGCACTTAAAATTTCATGTTTTCTATTACCTCCAAGAGACACTTGCATTTGTAACCAGAGATTGCAAAATGCATTTCTCTGCATTATTCTCAATACTATTTCTCTTTTTCTGTCATGCATTCTGCTACTCATTTGCAGACATTGCTTGAGAAAGTATTAAATCCCACAAACCTTTTTTAAAAAACAGAGAAGTTACTGCATCAAATTTGATAGCTTTCATAAAGCATTCAGGTATTATATTGATGGCAATGGGAACATTAAAAGTAATTTAAATAAATCCTACTGGTCTCATCCTCCTTCCATGACTTGAAAAAAGGAATCAACATAGAATTAATGACCAACGAAATTAATTAAACAGGAAGGGTGAGAAAATGGAGGCATCTATTCTGATGTGTCCCAGAAGCACTAAAATAATGCCTTACTTAGCACTAACAAACAACATTGTAAAACCTGTATCTTAAAAGACCTAGAACCAACTTTAACCTTCCAAACAGATTCCAGATGAGGACAGTCTACAAGTGTAACTTTAGAAGGAATTTTGTAGCAAAGTTATTAGTTACAAATACCATAATTAAAAAGTATGCTACTATATCTACCCAGACACTACTCTCACTTTCTTCACAAACCCTTTACTTCTACTGCTGCTCCATTTCTTTAGGAGTCTGACTGGTAGAACAGTTAATGCTCCATTTAACACTGAGCTAACTAACTGAGTTAGTTTCCAGTGCATATCATAAGGATTAAAGAAAAAAAAAAAAAAAAAAATTGTCTTTGAAAAATTATGGGCAAAATTATTTTTATCATTACATATTTAACATTAATGAATTTTGATATTTAAACAAAATTAACTTTGGTATTTAACAACGAAATTGAACATTAATGAATATTGTCAATATTGATTAGGTTGTCACAAACTCAATAAACACCTCTCAGATACATTACAGAGCTCTGTGTCCCTCCCATAGAGTCAAAATCCAGACTGTACTGACAAGTACAGCCACCTCTCTAAGCTAGGTTTGTCTCTTCCCAGAAACCCCCTTTATTTCTCAAATTGGACATGAATGACAACCATGAGAATAAGTCGACAGCACAGATTCTAGTTTGCCTGCACAATAGAGAACAATAATACAAATCTTTCTGCTGTTTCTTCTAGATATATCCAACCCAAATAAAACCAGAAAAAGAGAGATGTTTCAAATCTGTATGTTCAGATCCAGTTTCCCTGTTCACAATGACGCTTCAACACGGGGATTCGGTTCTAAAAGCTGTTGAACTACAAAATCTGTCTCAAAGTTTAGGCACAGGAGAACACAATGCTAAAATTTCAGGTGATTAAGCCAGGAAAAGATATTTTTAAAATGTAGTGTTTTCTAAGAGCAGTCTGTCAAAATCAGATGCTTGTGCATTTACATCCTCAAGGTCAGTACTGAATATGACACAAGTTTCCTGTCTTATTTTCTACAAAGTAATCTTTTAAGACCACAGCAGCCTGGCAAGATTTTTTTATTATTATTAAATAAATAAATAAATAGAATCACTAACAACAAAAAACCTTCAACTCCAGTAAATGCAAATATGATAACATGTTAATGGTAACAACAGTGCTGGTAAAACAGAATGGCTGTATAGAGCAGGCCCTGACCATATATTTGTGTTAGATTATCAAAATTAATTAATATTACTTGTCCACTTCAGACACCTTCAAAAACCCAGAATCTCTAGGATTTTTATATCTGACAGAGTCACAATTTCTGTACTGTTCAAGTAATAAACACTGAAGTTTTAGTTCCATAACACTAACCCCTCTTGACTGGGCCAAGAAAAATATATATCTGCGCAGTGTTGCAGTTACAACCTGGTTTGCACCAAATGGCACATGGAACTCATAAAATAAGTGTGTGATTAGAAGCAGGAGACTTGACCTCCATGCAACATTGCCAAGACCAAGAAATCAGAAAACAGAGCCCTGAAACCACAGTCTGAAGAATAAATCTGCAATGTTTATCATTTACATCTTAAACGTCACCTAATAATACTACACGTGCAATTACAGTGGAAAGATATAATTAGAATTAATCATCTAGAAGAGGTAGCACTTCCAGTCTTTTATGAAAAAGGACTTATTAAGCTACAATGCCAAACAATAGATTTGCTTTTACAAAAATATATTATCTGGTTTCTAATTTATGAATCATTATGGAAATTTTCAGACAGGACTAATGTCATCCAGAAGGATCTCAAAGTTACCTTGAATTTTAAAAAAAATCCATTTCAATTCTTTCATTAGCCCATCCTTTTCAAGTCTTTCACTATAAAATTAGCAATATCATTAATAGTCTGTTTCCCTATTTGCCTAACCCTAAAGGAGGGCTACTTAGGGAAAAAAAAAAAAAAAAAAACTAATAGGAAAAATGTTTCCAGCCTGCTGGCACAATAATTCTAGCAAGCTCATGCTTATAAAAGGTTTCCACATGTTATCCAAGGAAAGTTACAAACAGACTGACACAAAATAATTGGTAAAAGTAGAAGCATACATTCTGAATTCAGTTAGGAATGTCAATTTGATTACCAATTCTGACCTTTTACCACTTGAAATTGCAGGACAAAAATAACATCACAACCATAAACATGCAAAACCCTTTAAAGTAACACTGTAACCTTTTTGAGCAGTTGAAAATAGATATTAATTAAGTGTCAAAGAGTCCACAAGAGACATAACACAGGAAGCATGAGGAGGTTTACATAGGAGGCTTACAGAGAATACTGGCATATGAGTTGGTTAAACCAGCATATGGCTGAATATGACAGCGCACAATTTATTGGTTTTCTTCTAGGACTGCTGGCAACAAGCATTGCAAAGTGTTTCAGAATGAAATAAATTACATCCTTCCCCCAGAAGTGGATGGAGAATTCTGAAGAATTTCCAACCTTTTAGCTGCAGCTGCAACTCCAGGGAGCCCAGGAAAATGGAGTGGGCACTTCAACCTTTCTAACCAACAACAAGCAGTCAACCCAATTTAAAGCAAAGCACACAGCCTTAACTCTGAAGCTACCCAGACATGTCTGATGGGGAAAAATTTGAAAGGGTTAGCAGTAAACAGGATAACAGATGAAGGGAAAACCTAGGGGCGTGATTTAATATTCATCAACCTTACCTAGTGGCACACTAACTATGGCCTCCACCCTTTGTGCTCGTACTCATGCTCACCTGAGCCACAAAGCCAAGGACCTGGAGCTCTCTCAGGTCAGGAATCAGCCCTGCACCCCCAGGACTGCCGCCAGCTCCGCTGCCTCCCTGTGGCAACAGCAGGGCTCCTGGCACTCCCTTCCACCCAAGTGGCACCCCAAGGAATGGGTTCCTGCTGGATTATCAGGCTGGACTGGCAAACCAAGAACAGGCAGGATCATGCCAAGGAAAGAGGAAGAGAGAGACACCAAGAGAAGCGCCAATTCAGGTCAGCTGCCAAGGAATCTACTCCTAACCTTATCTCAAGGAAAACTGCTTGTCAGGTTAACCCAGATGCATTGACATTTTTGTGTTATTTTGACAATAGTCAAAATCTACTCAAGCTTGAGGAGAAGTGAAAAAAGCCCTTACTTCCACATTCTTTTTGTAGAAATGAAGTAGGACTGAAGATACAATTACCATAACCACGTACTTTCCAGAGCACTAAACCTGTATGTAAAGTTCATCCCAAAGTCTCATGACAGCCTAAAGCTACCATGAGTAATACTACCTTCCACAGCTCACAAGTCAAGCTTCAGCCAGCCTCTTCCCACTTTCTTCCCAGTGTCTTCACAGGGAAGTTTGTTACCACCCTCAGAGGTGGCTGAGCAGAAAGGTCACAGAAATACTAAAGACAAACAAAAGCACAAATCCCTGGTGCCATGGCAGTTTCATAGCAGTTGAGGTTTCTGTTTCAGAGGAACTCCAAGATCCTCAAGATCACTCAAAGATTCTCCACCTGCCTCCAGATGCTGGAAAACATCAGGCAGGCTGGAAGAAACTCTCAAATAAATCCCAAAAATGCACTGTAAAATGAGCTCCAAATTATACATTAGGCCAGACAAATCTATAGCCCCAGGATGGAATCAAACTTGCAGTTGATAATCCTAGAAAAATGCAGAAACATAGCACCTGAATAAATCAATTTCAACTTGCCAGCATGAAAAGTAATCATTTCAGTTGACTCATGGTTTCTCTCCTGGTTTCCCTTCTATTCACATTAGTGAAAGGAACTCAATAATTAGAAGAAAAAACAGAGTAGGGGTAATAGTAATAAAGCAATATGCAGAAAAGTAAAAACAACAGGGGGACGCGTACATGCGTCTTATTGTCAACTTTTAAAATATTCCTTGTCTCATGTAAAAGGTGGAGAGTGAATCATTTTTAATTCACAAATTTGCTACAGGCAGTTATAGTTTCAGAGAAAACAGGTATAACAATTTTGCAGCATTGCTTCAGCAATGCTTGAAAGATTTCTTTTTTAATTAAGATGTTCCTAAAAACACAAAATGAGAAAATAAAATACCAATCTTCCTTAATGTAAGCAGAATTTTTAATTTTTTTTCTAACAATGCTAAATGCTCTATCAAATTTCTTCCCTCTACATTAGAAGCTAGCCTGAAAACAAAAACTTTTACACTTCTCATTTCCTTCCCTCCTTTTTCAAGCTAAGAACCATGCAATATCCATAACACACATGGCTCCACAGTGAACTGCAACTTCAGCATACTCACTTGACAGTGGAGAAAGCCCCAAGGTCCGTATTTGTAGGAATAAAGCAGATCATACTAATCTGGCTGTAGGAATTTCAAGACTGGCATCATATTGCAAGTGATATTATGGCTACCCACTTGAACGTAATTTCTCCTCAGGTTTTTCTTTCTACTTGAACTGCCAGCAGTGTTAACTCATTCAAGCAGCACACATTACCACTACAGAATCCTAGGAAAGCTCAAGATCCCACGAAGAACAACTTCCAATACATGAAACCAAATGGAATTTAAATTTAATTGGTTTTGATGTCATGCTAAACAAACCTGTCTTCAGCTAACAATTTGGAAGCCTACACACTATATTTGAAATTATTTTACAAATGTGGTTTTGAAAGCTTAGAAGTTTTTCTTTTCTTCAAAATAGCAAGCCAAAAGTGGGATAGATTTTTCTTGGGACTGAGAAGTTTTAATTGGAAACCACAAAGTTTATGCTAATTGCTTTGGGAAGTCCTGAAGTAGTCTGTGAATGGGGTTGCTTCATTTTCCTAGGCACAGTCAGTTTAAAAAGAATAATCAAGAAAATCACCTTAGAGTTGAATCATTTCCTCAGAAATTCCAGGAAACTAGAAGTTTCAAGGATGTTCAATAAAATGTAACACTGCTGGTATTTAAGAACAGGATTCAAAGGTCTAGGCCAATAAGTAGTATTTTAACATTTTCTTCATACTTCTTTTAAACCACAGAGAGTGGGGAAAAATACAGAATAATAATTAAAAAAACAGCATTCCACTAAATACAATCTCCTTGTTTTTGTGCTTCAATTGTTTTTTGGTTTCTCATTCTTTCCTCATTTTCACTAATAATGTGGAGTTTCTTAATTAAAAAAGATCTGAGTCATCATTCCTGTATTTTTGAATGGCAAGGAGTGATCATCAATAATGTAAAGTACAAAAAAAAAAAAAAAAAAAAAAAAAAAAAAAAAAAAGGAAAAATAATAAAATATAACTGGGTCAACAGTATTACCATTTCAATGGGAAATGTTACTAGCAACCAATGGGTGAGAGGGTTTTCCCTCCATCTAAAGCAACTTAAGCTCCTGATCTTTCTCAAAGCATAACTTTAATGCAAATATTTTGTGATTATCTGCATATTTGCCCTCAGCATCTATTTTCATGACAGGTTGCTAGTTTTCTAGTTTTCCGGAGTGTGCATCAAACTCTTCATCAGAATGAAGACACAGTATGCAAAAGAGGAACAGAAAGTGACAAAGCAGGACAGTACACAACAATACACACATGAGATATAGAAGTGGAAGTAAAATCCTTCAATCACAGCTGTCTCAAAGGTTATTATGTAACCCTGAACTGAGTGCACTGTAAATGAGGGACTGTTCCTTTAAATGCAGTAACTGTGATACTGATTGACACTGAATGATTTTTACATGTAGCACACATCCCAAAACAGAAGGCACCTTGTCCACAGAAAATTGTTAAAGAATTCTGTGCTAGCTAGGTGAAAGCGAACTCAATTTGCTCTTTTAATTTTGCAGTTAAGCACTAAGAAACACGATAGCCAATCAAAATTTCTTACTTGGATATTAATATTTACACTTAACCTACAAAAAATTACTACAAAATTTTGCATTGATCTTACAAAACAAAAGCATCTATACTTCTGGAATGAAGGATTGCTTCTGTTTAAAATTCTAAATTCACAAAAAAATCATCACTCAATTTATAATATGTTAAAACAAATACAAACAGGTAACTATTTTTTCCCAAATACCAATTAGTCTGAATATATTAGCTCAAAAAGTTTTGACAATATGAATAAAGCTTGTTTCACAAATACTAATATACATCACATCAAACACATCATCCACAAAGGTGTTATTCTGTAGGTTGTTTGAGTTTGAGGGTTTGGGAGAGAGGGCATGTTTTCCTTGGTAAGCAGCAGCTTGTTTCTTGGTTTTTAACCATGAGAAGGTTGCCGGTAACAACTTCAGAGCACAGAGCTTCAAGTAGACTTAAACTAATCCCTTTCAGAATCTGCCGACACAGCGTGCCCGCTGCTCTAACTCCCACTGGATTGGTTACAGCAGCTGAAGGAGTTATGTCCCCCTCTTGCTAAGCAGAAGCACAGCCCCTTTGGCAGAAGTACAGCCATCCACTGTGGTCACAAAGGACTAAACACGCTTCCCTATCCACAATCTGCATGTTGGCTTCAAGCTCTTACCTGGATTATTGGAGCAGACAGTCATGGATAACAATTCCTTAAATTGCCCCAAAACAGATCACTAGATGCCTTGGGGACCATAACAATCTGAAGTATTTCTGGGGCTAAAGCCAAGCTTTCTCAAAGAAAGCACTACACAAACAGTAAATCAGTCTTGCTGACAGACCTTAATGCCACACCTTTAGTTAAATGACTGATGTTTGTTGGGACATCCCTTCATACACATCTCCTTATCAATAACTTTAAAAATAGCCTTGTACTAAAAGCTATGCAGTCTACACAGCTCAACATGAATAAGCACAATATATATCATCTGAGTACATGCTTCTTCTCAAGTAAATTCATTGGAGAACCCAAAAAATTTACCTCCCTGATACACTGAGAAAAAAGGTTTAACAGGGCCTTCAGAGACTTCGCAAAACAGAAGGATAAAACAGGGGCTCAACATTAAAAAACAGATTTGATATTTATCCTCAGCAGAGCAAGGATGGGCTGAATCATATACCCACCTTATTTAATCTTGACAAAAGAATGTTAATGTACCACATTGCAACAATTAAAATTATCTCTAAATTCATTTTACTTCACTTTGAAAAACTCGTGTAGCCTCTTTTTCCAGAATTATTCTACTTTAATCCAATTTACAGTAATCCATTCCTAAGGTGAATTATACTAAACTGAATTTTAATATGACATTTTAATAATGAATGACAGCAACCCACACAGAATTTTAACATGATTAAACTGTTTTAAATTATTTTTTAATTTGAATTGATTTAATTTGACCTTATTGTCACATATGGACACAACATCTTCACACATGCTTTGAGAAACGGTCTGACAACAGAGAGAAACATATCTAGAAATATTTCTCTGAGAGGCAAAAAGCTTCACATAAGATGTCCGCCGTGTTGGAAAGGGACATTTTCATTTCACCACTTCCTTTAAAAAGCCAAGGGTTAATCGGGCTTGAGGGGTTTCACCTCAGCAAGCGTTGAATACAACTGTAAGATGCTTCTTTTGTGGAACAATGGAAATCACATAGAAGAACTTCCAGACATCCTCTTATTGGAGATATACTTTCCAAATAACAGTAACAAGAAGTCAAACTCCAAACCCTTGCTGTATTCATGCTTGATTTGCAGAGTGAATCAAGTTTATAAATGAGTTTGCACGAAGAAGCATAAATCTTGCCCAACTTACAGAGTTACAGGTGGGGGGGAAACTAAAAAAAAAAAGCAAATTCCATGTGTGTCTGCAACCCATTCCTGGGTTATTTGTGAATGTATCATTTCACATTAAAAAAAAAAAAATCCAGTCTGACTGCTCCGAGTAGGAGCAAAGGTTATGACAATGTCTCTCTGGAACAGAGACCAACCAGCCATTCTGCCAGGCTGGAGCACTCTCAACCTGCATCGACCTGTTCCCACACCCCATGAAATTGCAGGCTACACTTCTTCTAGAATCAAAGAAGTGTTGCTTGTAAGACACCTCTGGAGGCCATCTAGGCCAAATACCCCCTTCAAAGTAGAATTATCACCAAGACTATAACATCAGCCACAGCTTTGTCTAGCTGAGGACTGAAAGCCTCAGTGGACAGGGGTTGCCCTGGGCAGTCTGTTCTGCTCCACCACCTTGATACACATGAGCAAAGTTTTATAGCATTCAAGCTGAGCATCCCAAGCTGCAATTTGCATCTATGCCCCTTGCTGTATTATTTGCTGCTATCAAAGAGATCGTCTCTATCATCTTCATAACCACCCTTCAAGTTCTTGCAACCTCCTGTTAAGATTATCCCCTTACTCTTTTTCATCTTGAGACTAAACAAGCCCAGCCCCCTTTAGGTGCCCCTGGGAGATCACACCACCTAGGTCACACCATCCATGCTCCAACCTTGGTAACTTCCCAAAAGGCTTCAGCTTGTCCACATCCTTCATGACCTGGGAGAAGGCAAGAGCCACAAATCCCAACAAAATCCTCTAGACATACCTCACCAACACTGATTACTGAGGGAACAGCAGCTTGCCACAATCTGCTGGCTATACTCCTCTCAGTGCAGTCCAGTACGCCACTCATCTTGTTCAGAAAAGAAAAAAAAAAAAAAAAACAAAACCCACACCACTAAAAAACTAAAAGCCCCATGAAGCAAGCAAACAAATTTTTAAAACCCACATGCATACCCAGTCAGTTATCAACCACAAACCCCTTTCTTGCAGGGCATCACCCAGCCTGCACCCACAGGTATTCCTGCTGCCAAGATTGGCCCATACACTGATGTTCTTGGTCCAGATGCCCTTCAAAACTCCATTCACAATTAAGTCATCAATCCAAAATTATTCTGGCTTGCAGAAATATCCCATGTGTCCTGATCACCACAGCAGAAGAAAGAGACAGCAGAACTCACTTTGTAAATCATGCCATTTCAACAACAGACAGCCCCCAACAGAACAAGGAGCACTAGTCACTCTCCATTTAAAAACTGGCATCAAAAATGGAAAGACAGCAATAAGTGGTGGCATAAGTATTGTTACTATAATATGAATTACAATTATGCTTTTCTTTTGAGTGCCTAGTGAAATACATACCTTTGATAGCTGACATCCACAGGACTTCTAGCCAAAACAAACCCAGGCACCTGAAAGATGTGATGCTAAAAACTGGGGATGCAGGTGAAGATTTGAAAATCTTTCTTCATCAGTAGATATACCCAGTGTGCAACCATATACATCTCATCCGGATTTGTATTTAAGATGACTAGTTTTATATACTTACACTTCCCTGACTTGTTCTGTGAAAACAGTGACTAGAACTCAAAAAAAGAGGCAACTGAAGTGTTAAATACTACATGTAACTGAACTCTTAAATATATATATAGCATTGGTTTCTAACAAATAAACTATGAAAAGTTTGCACTTCCCTCCTTCTGAAGGGCAATCTCTGAATCTCCATGCTTTTGGGAGCTGTTGCACTAAAAGAGGAAAAAAGCCTGTCTCATATGTCAATAATGACATCAATCTCCCATTGCTTAATCAGAAATCTGATCTGCTGATTAGTTACCTTGTAAGGGAGAAGATTAAATATGAGAAGAGTGAATGTGCCATAATATGCTTTGCAACATTAATAAAACATTCAATAGTAGTTTTGTTGCTAAGTCTGCTAAAGTAAACTGTTCAAATGGCCTTGAAAGACTCTATTTGACAACAGGGCATAAGTCTGATAGAAAGCCAAGGCAACTTCCCATCCAAGTCCTATAAGATGATCTGCTTGGTATGGAGAATGCATGTTTATCTTCTTTGCAAATCACATTTTCCTTAGTCTGTATGGTATTAATCTCCATGGGGGTGGACACCTCCGAGAAGGTGCAATGTTTCATCTCCTGGTTCTGGTCAATTCCTGTTTTAATCTCATTTCCAGGTCACACTCTTCACACATAGTGAGATATTAAACTCTATAGGAGAAGCTAGCCTTAGCACACAGCTTCCCCACTCCTGCACAACTTTTATTTTAACTCTAATTTCCTATGATTTATATTACGTTTTCCAGTTTAATACATTCTACTTCGTTTTTAACAACAAGTTTTCTCTCTCCCACCCCTTTTTAGAGATTTTCACAGGAAAAACTGCCAGTTTGGTCCCTTTTACTAACCATTTCCCTCAAAATTATTATAGGTTTCACTGTTGTTATTGCCAGGTTGAGATGTTATTGGTGTCATTACCAATAGGTGTTATTGCCATCAATGCTACTTGCAAATACACTGACAATGCTTGCCTTATTAAGGACTAGTTCTCTTAATGGGGTATAATTTTGTGCAGCCTTGCTTAATATAAAATTTCACTTACCTGTTCTAGCATGGGATAACCCCACACCTAGGTAACAAACTAGGTTATAGGTTAGAACATAAGAAATTAAAATCATAATGCCTTATTGTACACTCTCCAATTGACAGTCAAGTCTCTGTCCTAAATGAGGGGTGTAATACAACAGAAATAACAGGAACATCATGAGGCTAAAGTATTTCAGGTCTCTCAAATATTAGTATCATAATGGGCAACACAATCTCAGAGAGGAAAACAGAACCAGAGGTCTGCTTGATATCTGCCTCAAACATTTTGAGACCAATCTTTGCTGTTCCCACCAAATACAAAGCATTGTTTGAATACAGTATTTAATTTCACTGCCTAAACACGCTTTGAGTTTTCCCTGCCAGGTTAGCTTCTCAGCCTTGGAAACACTTACCACTTAATTCATCATCATCATCTTCTTCATCTCTTATTTGTTCAGCACTTGTAAAACCTACTAGCCAAACACCTAAAACCTCAACAGAGGCATGTTTATTAAAAAGGTAAGAGGCAATGATTTCAAAAATATTGCTACTTTTTCAGAGCATGTTCCTCTACAATTTTTTGTCCCACTGATTTTTATATACTCCCTAGGAGAGAGGCTGTCTAGTGTCCTACTTACTTTT
>WEIU01016036.1:52319-65130 GCA_013389925.1 Aegithalos caudatus | reverse complement strand
GTTTTTTTTTTTTTTTTTTTTCTTTAAATAAGCTATATTTGTATTGGATATTTGGTTCAAAACAGAAGGAAAATAAATGCCTTGATTGCCTCATTCACCATTAATTTGTTTCTCAGCATAGTTCTTGTACATGTGAACTTCACCACGACAGTTGGAGATGAGCACACCAGAAGCTCCACATATGAAATGCTCCAACAATTCTCAGTGAAGCTTGATTCAAAGTTAGAGACTATGTACCATGAGATCCTTAGGAACCCAAGACACCAGAAAAAAAGAGCTACAGGAGAAGACCATGAAATCTGAAGTCCCCCTACCTGGCTATACCACATGCAATGGTTCCAAGTGTCTCACTCTCTTTAATGCTTCAGTTGAGTGACCAGAATCTGTTGCACTAAATTGCTTGTCAATGCAGACACAGCCATAGTCTAAGACACAGCAAAATAGGATGGCCCTGACAGGTACTAGTGTCACAGATAAAAGTGGCAAGATGCTTCTAACTTCTTGCTGTAGCAGCTCATAAGATTCCAAGGGCAAAATACAGTGCAGCTAAGTGTGCAGATAACTTTATTCAAATATAACCTTACTCTGCCTTTGGAAAATAGTTTTTTACTGTTTCTATTCACAGACATTCAAGGCAAAAGCTTGAATTAAAAAAGGATGACTTCCTAGTTAGCCAAGCCTTTCATTCCAAAGGTTTTGGAAAGCAAACTGAAATACACATCAGAACATTTATCCAAGCTTTGACTTCATTTAATTTTACCATGCATTTGCATTTTCATACATGGTTTTTATTGCTGTCTGTCTGTTAGGCTGCTATCTTCTGCAATCCATTAGCCAGTTTTCAAACACTGATTACAGTCCCCCATTAAGAATATCTTCTTTGCCCATGCATTTTATCTCCTGCTATTATAACATTTCATCATGCCAGAATCTGTAAATTGTGTCTGAGAACAAACTAGACTGTGTCTTAGGTAAACTGATCAATCATATATGAAAGAAACCAAAAATACTCCAGGGATTTATATATTTATGTATTTATATATTTTACCATGTATAAACACATTCATCAAACAGCCACTGGGTCCATTTATGAGCTATACATCAATTACTGAACATTTACATAGAAGATACAATCAATGGTAGTTTATCTTTTATACTGCTAAAGGCAAATCCTCTTAATTACAACTTATTTAGAGAGAAGTTTTAAATATGTGCAACTCTAATGTTCTTAATGTTGTTACACTTTCTCTACTTTTTCCCCTGACAGATTACAGAAATCCTGAGGTTCAATCCCACTCTTTTTCTAAATTGTGTTCTGAACTGCAAATTATAAGGAAATAGCAATTTTTCTGGGCCTAAACATAGCCAGAGTAATCTTTTGTATAAGAAGAACCCATTTTGCTTAAATACTGAGACCACATACTGCCTGCTCTTTCTTACTTCTTACCCAAAGAAATGCAGATTTAATCAGATGCTTAATTACTGTAGTTGAGATATAGTAAACAAGCAGATAAGAGAGAATGTAAAAGAAGGACAGGAAGAATACTGTGATAAAGAATACAGTCATCTTGGATGCAGAATGTCTCAAAAAAGGATTAGGAAATAAAAAGAAACCAGTTTTACCTGAATTCCTTCTTGACAGGGTCTTTTTAATAAACAGGAAGTTAAAGGCACCCTGATCTGTGAGTTTAAAAAAAAAAAAAAACAAACCCACACCAATAAAACAAAAGCTAAGCAGACACATGAAAGAAATGGGAGAATCATCAAGAAAGTCACCAAAACCCCCTGCCATGACTGAGTCTTAACTAAGATGGTATTCATCCCACAGGCAGGTAGGCTGGCTTGTTTTTCTGACCTCTTTCACCCAGCAACACACCCAACATACAGCATGAACAGAATTGTTCAGAATTTTACATATTACTGCCCACAAATCTGTCAGTGTAACAAGATGATGATAAAATATGAGTTATTCCTAAAGTGCAGCAACAATGATAGGCTTACCTTCCTTTCATTCTCAGTCTACATTTTGTGTCTTGTAGAGAGAAAAAAGGCATCCTCCTCATTCATGGCACAGTAGTAAAGAAACTCATCAACTTCAAGATTTCTGCAATGGATTCACAGATCCCTTTTACCCCTTCTTAATTTTACACTTTCTTCTTCAAATCTTATTTTGTCTACACAGGTGAAATTCTGCCACCATCACATGACTCAATCCTCAACCACAAGACAGTAAGTGATGTGGAAGAACATGTAAGAGGACTTGGGATCTTTATGGTTTAAGGACTTGTTTATTACAAAATTGTGATCCTAGTACTTAATTTTGTCCTCCAACAAATATGAGAGCAGTTGCTTTTCCTTTAAGGACCAAGGAATAATGCATTTATACCTCCTGTATACTTCACAAATCACAGTAAGATTATGTTATGTTTTTCCCATTTTTAAAGTATTATTCAAGGCAAGAAACTCTCCAAAACTACTTTCCACTACAGCTTTGTTGCAAGCACTACACAAGCAGTGCCCAGGAAACAACACTTGGTAAGAACTTAACAAACTGTCTATTAGGTAATTGACATCAGTACTGCTGTGCACTTCAGAAGTGAATAAAACTGTTATTTTATTAGGGAAATAAACATTACCAACTTCATTCACTTGTTCCTGTGTCCTCTGGGGACTGCCTCATATACAAACTAGTAAATTTGAGCATTTTCTTTGGCTTTTGCTTCCACTTGCTAATGCTGGGGGTTTTTTAGGTTTAGGTTCACAATGCAAAAGCTTCACATCCACGTGCAGTGGGATTTTTTTCTGTTGGTTTTTAATCAAATATTCACTTCAACTAAAAGATAATTTTTCTAATTCTTTTGACTTCTTCATAGAATAAGACTGGTCCATTAATTACTTAAGGCTGCTTTTGACTTAATAGATGTTTAAAGAGATGGATGGCCAAAATTATTTCCCAGAAACTCAAATTATCTACTGCTTGTTTTCATTCCCATTTCTATGCTTAAGCAAACAGAGAGAAATGTTTATGCTTAGCATCTGGATACTATCACTATGCAAGCAAAGCAATCCAACAGATTATTCCAGTATTCCTAGGGTCTGCAAATGTCATTATTAATCACAAATGCTACTCTTTCAGGTTCACAGCCTCGTCATGTAGCCCATAAAGCTCGTACCAAGGATTTTAAAATACATGGTTTCTGTCAACCTGAAAGTAATGTACAGACCCCTCTTTTCTGAATGCTCATAAAGAACATCTGTGCAGGCTTTCTAAATGAGAGAATAATCTTACCCTTCCAAAATGCTGGTCATTTAACTCAACTCCTTGTTCAACATTTGACAGAAACACCAATAAATCACCAAAAGCATTGAGCATTTTGAGTATAAACCCAAAAAATACAGATAAGTGAGCCAGAGGGAACAACCACCACCCCCAAAAAAGCTGTTTAGTATAGCCATTTCAATGCCTTTAAAACAACCTATAAACTGAGACTGGTAGTTAACTGCTGCTGTGCAGACAACAGGAAACACAAACTGGCCAGGAACTCGCTCATCCCTGGAAAGAACTGCAGACCTGGAAACACTTCATGCCTTTGACATGACTCAAAAGGAGCTGTTAACCTGCCCTACAGTACTTAACCAAATCAGCACACAGGTACTTCAAATAAAAGGAAAAAGAAGGGAAAAAAGAAAGGGGGGGAGGAAAAAAATATTGGGAATAACACACCACCTCGGAATGCAACACTTTTCCACTTATGTAAGAAGAATCAAAGCATTAAACCATTAGACTAACTTTATCAAAGAAAAAAAGTCAACCACACTGGCTAATAACAACATATAAAGTAAGCAATAACTAACAGAAGTGGTTAAAAATATTAAAAGTTAAAACAAAAACCAATTTGATTAACAACTTCTCACTTCCAGGTTTCAGCCACCTCAGCCAGAAAAAAAAACAACGCACCTTTAAATCTTTACATGCTGTGACATTACACCCATCTGTTTAGCCCGTGTCTACCAGGAAAATTATAATCTCTTTCATTACCAAGCTTCGTTTCAACTGATTCACAAATCCAACTCATTAAAGGCTAAGGGTTTTGCTCTCACCCGGCAAATATCTTTCCACCCTTACACATCTACTTACATTCTTATAAGTAAGCAGAGCAAGGACATTAAGGATTTTGTTTGTGGTGGGGGCTCTGAATAATTTGTCATGCTATCTGAAAGGAAAGGTAACAAGAAAGGAAAGGCAATCTGCAGAGATTTACAAATGCAAAAAACTTAATATAAATAGACCTTTTGCACTAAACAAGACCACACACACAAAGTATTCCTGTGTTGAGGAGCTGGCAAGCCTGTGGAATGAGTTTGCAATTTCTTGTATATTCACAAATTGAGTCAGGACTGATTGCTGGTAAAAACTAACTGCAAAAAGAATATTTGTTTGGCCTTTCTGAATTGACTAAGGAAAAGACAGAAAAGATCATTTTATTGTGATTCTGCTGTGCAAGAGTGCAAAGTCTCTTTAACTGGAAATTTACTAGCCTGAAAAGTGAACGTGGAATGCACCACACAACGTTGTCACATCAACAAAGACAGATAAAGCTTACCAATTAAGCAAAGAAGCACACAGAAACTTCACGAAAAATTACTTTTATACTTACCTATTTATTTATACTGTTTATACCATTATTTATACCATTCTGAGTAAGGAATCTCATCGACCTTATCTCCCTTCACTTATGGCACGAAACTCTAATATCAAACTCCTCCGACAAAAAACAAGGAGAGCCAAGTAGATGAAAGGGCCAGGAGGGGCTGCTGCAAATGAGTGTTTAAGGTGTCTTAAAGATCCATCGCCCTGGGGCCGGGGTGGGGGAGGTGGATGCACCACCACAGGGACAAGGAATGTGACTACAGCGGGGGAAAAATGACAATCCACTTCTTTCTTCATGTATGGGGGGAGAGATTATGGAACTGACCGTTTGGTAATTTTGAGACTAGACTGGTTTTGTTGTTGTTGTTGTTTATTTAACATTATTTTTAAATAAACACCATTATCTTCTCTGGAAAACTTATGACATAGCACTGAACTTAACACAACAATGTGTTGGTATGTACTGTCTACTTAAAATGCATACGGTACTCAGACTTAAGGATTGGTAGATACCTTAAAAAAAGGATATTCTGTAATTGTAAAAATGCATTTCTTCTAAGGAATCAGAAGTTGAACAAAGTATAAAACTGCCTTTGTTATTTTTATAAGAAATCATCCCTTTAAATATTTAAAATAGTGATGGCAGTCAGCACTGACAACTTATCTAGTCATGAACTCAGTCACATTTCTTCAGCACTTTCATGGCTGATAAGTGCTTTCACATTTACAAAGAACAGGCAAATAGGATGACACTGGGAGAACCAAGACAACTGATAACATTTTGATCTTTCTCCAGCCTAATACCACAGAGATATGATACAGATGTAATGGAGTGTCAAAATATTAAATCAGAGCATTTTTTTAATTAATAGCAACAGGACAAGTCTCTGCTAGGTCTTGTAATTTTAATTTTTCACTGTAGTGAAGAAGACAAAAGCAGCCTGAAATTTCAGTGCTTCAAAAGACTTTTCTTTTTTACTTAAAACCATAAATCATTTTAAACCAGCAAATATCATAAACCACCCTATAGGACTCACAAAGAAACACAACCTCTATTTGGAAATAGTAATACAAAAAATAGTTCAAGAAGTCAGTTATCCAGTCAAAAATTTAACTCTGAGCAGATTTGAATTCATTTGAACTACAGCCACAATTATTCTTTATAGTATTTTTCTCTTCTGGTTAATATTCATCAGTCATTTTTACTGTTACAGAGCAAGTGTTTACACACAAAAGAAAGCATACAACTCCACCTCAAAATAAATTGAGTAACCAGTGTGTAATAATTAGAATGAACATACCATAACTTAATTGCAACAGAACTTGGTTTTAAAGTATTCAACGGCATCTCATAAGTCAGTAGAATTAATTTCACTACATGGTAGTTGAGAAATGGCTTCTTTTGCTACTCAATTAATAAACATAATCACATGCTTTTAGTAAGTGGCAACAGAAGTAAATGACTTTCTGACAAACTGAAAGGTCCAATTTTTCTTACACTAGCTAACAAAAATAACCTCATATTACCTTAGAACTGGGCAAAGAACTGATTTTTTTCACAGCACCAAACCTCAAGAAATTAAATCCCTCAAATCTTTTACTGAAAACGCAAACACCACTTTCAATTATGTGGCTTCCTAATTAGAGCAGACTTAGTGACTCGAAACTACAAAGTAGGTGTGCACTGTAGGTGACTTCAGCTGGGTAGTTTGCATCGTTTTAAACAACTGGTTTCAAGCCATCTGTAGTCAAGGGTTACCAGGAAGCAGCACAAGGTAATGACCTTTCTGACCTAAAAAATTACATGTAGAAGGATTTTATGTTCAGCCAGATGATACAAAATTTTCACCAGTGCCATTTACCACTGCCCAGCTGCTATCTTTGGCCTTTGGAAACCATGGTCATTTTTCCCCTTCAACCCACATGCACATCTCATGAGCAATCCTATTTAAAAACCCCAGAGGACGGTCAAGGACAGATCATGCATGGAAAGATGTGAAATCGTAGAAACCAGCTTTAAACCAGTTCCTGCTGTGCCCCAAACTGGGTGTCACAACATCCTCTAATTCTAGCCTTGTATCTAGGTGTTACCTCCACCAAGTCCTCTACTGCTTGACATCACAACTGCTCTCTACTAAGTGCTATGAATACACCACTCCTTGTTTATACAATTATATAATAAATGCTTTAGCTGTCTATTATAACAAACGAACACATTTAATCCATTTGCTCTAAGCTGCATGTCAGAAACACCAGCATAATGCTGTCATCAGTTGGCGTGCAGTCAGCCAGAACACAGCCTCAAACAACTTCACCCAGTCTAACCCCTCCGGCTCCAGAGCGAGGACCAGGCCTCTCTTTCCACCTCAATCCACGTCCTCCTGCCTGCTCTACTTCCTTGGGTGGAGGAAGTGCTGGCATGCTGAGCAGAGCCTAGACCCAGCGTGACTCAAACCAGTGGCAGGTTCACCTCAAATGAGCTGCACTGCAATTACAGCTGTCCCACCATGAGCCCTCATCCTCTCTTAATGTCAGGTTTAGGCTGCTGCACATCTGCCAGTGAACTAATAGGAAACTAATCCCAAGCCCCATCTTCCCTTCAATGAGATTCATATAAAGCTAAACCAACTCACCCACAGGCCACTTGGTGGCCAGACCTAGCACAGGCAAAGACCCGAGAGCCAATCAAGTGATAGAAATGCCCCCCTCTGTGGCACCAGCAATTTAAATTAGCTTAATAGCAAAGGCAGATTGCAAATGAAGCTCTAAATCAGAGCACACACTTCTGGGAGCAGGACCACAAAGGCATCTTTTCATGACAATGATAAGCTACGACAGATGGGATTCCATCAGCACCTGAAAACACAGGGTATGTCCTAATTGACTCAGCTAGCAGAACTGAAGTAATTTTTTTGGAAGACTCCTATTACACATTCAACAGGATCTGTGTTGCAAAAGGAAGAGTAAGAGATTTCACCAAAACAGTTGCTGACACAGTCACATACCAGCTCCTGAGGGGTGAGACAACCTGGAGGACTACCAGATAGAGATCATACAAAGACATCATAAAGACTCAAGGGCAAGAAGCAACGCTAGAGCAGTGCTGCAGACCTCTCTGCATGTTAATCCAGATACTGCCAATCTTTACATGTAAGAGGGTAAACTCTTCTAAAATCACTTGTATTAACAAGAGCATATCAAGAAAGAGGCAAACCACAGTGATAAGCATTAAACTCTCCCAAACATTCAACATGAGGTCACAGGTCCTTCAAGAGCCTTACTCATAACCTCTCCTTCCTCCAAAAGGGCTGGTTAAAGACTCTCTCCTTCCCAAGGGTCCTACTGTCCAGCAGCACAGCCACCCTACAGACCATCATTTAATGCAGTATCTCAGCTCTTCAGTAAAGAAATAGTTTCATAAAAGTGTCAGCTCACAACCAGGAGTGAGACAAATGGTCAAAAAAATCAAGCAAATGACAGGAATGATCACACTATGGATAGGGAACTGAGCAGAAATCATTATTAAGCACTATATAAATCCATCAGGCAGCTGTCTCATGGATGCTCTGAGCACTGTAGAACTGGAACAGAAAGAGAAGGCTGATAAAGGATAAAAAGAAGATATGGAATGACAGCTTCACAGAAGGTGGCTACAACTGGACTTTACTGACTAGAAAAGGAATAGTTGAGGTAGGGTGGAAAAACCCTCTGTGGCATGAATAAGGTAAACTGGGAGAAATTATTATTCATCTTTTCATACAAAAACCAGGATAAATACAACATGCTATTTCAAAAAAAAAAAAACAAAGGACCATAGCTTTTTACACACAACTTACAGATTCCTTACCACAAAGCAAAGCAAATGCTAAAAACAATAAAGGCTGAAAATGTCATTAGGCACAACCATAGCTACATAGTCCACTTACAGTATAAAATGCCAGCACTTTGTCACTGTGGACAGACAGTACTCAGAGGAAGTCACTCACCTTGCCAAAAATCCCTCTCCCCAAGTGCCCACCTTCAGAGAATGAATACTGGACTATGCTGACCTCTCATCTCACCATGTGTGAATTTCTTACCTTACCCCCACCCTTGGGATTTTTTAATTTTTATTTATTAGCATTAGTAGATCTTAAATAAGAGCAAGACATCTTCCTTGTTTTAAGGTGCACTGTGTATATCACTATATCAAGCAGTACTGTGATTCTCAGATAAAAGGGACTAATTGGGACTTCCAGTGTCATTGTTTTCTGGTCATTGCTTTCAATTTCACGTGACTCAGTAAAGTTCCAATTAGAAAATTTCTATCCACTGTATAAGTGTAATATGACACCTGAAAATACAGAAAGACAAGTGATCTCTGAACCCAGAGTGCCATGGAAGGAGCTGAGTATAAAAAAGAGAAGAAAACATTTGAGAAGGAGGTGATGAAAGCAAGAAAATAATTTCATTTCTAATTTCACTCATTTTCCATGTAATTTGTCAATACATTTTAACAGCTTGATGGAAAATAAAAAAGCAACTGATAAGTTTCTTATACATGCACGCCTACCTGCACCAGTGTCTCCTGCATATCTCACATATATGCAAATTGTAGTACATTCGAGGTAGAATATGACTATCTTTTGCTGTTCTGGCAGCAAAGAGCTAATTTCAGTTAAATTACTTTAAAGTATTTTTAAATATTTTCAAAGAGTTCTCAGTTTCTTCTACTACATGATTACAAACAATAGATATGCTGGTTACAATTTTCATATATTTCTTTGTAAGTATACTTAATGGAAAAAAAACTATAAAACAAATAATATCTTCTACTTTATCGTATCAAATTTCTGAGTTAGATTCACTCCCAAAGGCAGACTATAACAATTTTATCAGGGAAAGGGAAAAAGATTAACTTAGAAATATTTACTCCTGCATGTTAATTTGTGACACTAACTACTTTGCATGCAAAAGGAATAGCTATTCTAATAAGGAATAACTATTCTAATAAATTATTTGAACTCATAAAACATACACTGTTTTTTATACTTAACTATCCCTGTGGTCTGAAATACCACAGTTAAATAACTTCAGGTAAGCTGATGCATCTAGAATTTTTATCCTCATATCTTTTATTTATTAATTTAAAATCACACACACTTGCAGACACCAGAGACAGTGCAATGCATATTTCTATCAGCTAGTTGACAAGCCAGCAGCATTCCTCAAAATTTTTTTTAAAATATTCATTTTTTTCTTCAATTTTGAAAACATGCAAATTGCTAAAAATTTTTTTTTTTTTTTTAATGTAAGTTTAAAGTGATTGAGTTGTGAAAACAAGCTGAACTTGTTCTTTATCGAACTGTAGGAGTTGCAGATGAAAGGAGGTGCTATATAAGGAATAGCTAGACTTCAACAGAGAACACACTGCCAAAACATTTTGGCCTAGATTCTGACAGGCACGCACCCAAGTTGAAGGGTCATGGAAAGCAGCGGTGTAAAGAAACAATCTGCAGAGACCAGAAAACATTACACTGCGGATTAGGGCTGTGTTGGAGGAAAGGGGGCGGGACAGGAGGGCAGTGGGAAGCTGCTTGGGGTTTTGTTTGGTTTTTTTTTTCATTTGAAATCTGGGGAGAAAAACAAAAGATACAATGTTTCGATTATGTGCAAAGGGGACAGAGAAAAATACAAGCACAATTTCTAAGACAGCAACAAATTACAAAATGTATCTTGTTCTTTTTCCTAAGTTTCTGCAGCTCTTCTCGTTTGCTTTCACGGAATATGTTAGAAGGAAGAACAGACGGCAAATTATCACACACAGTTCCCGAAGAGGGCCAACTTTCAAAAAAATCATGCTCTGTAATTTGATTAGACCCTTAATAAACATGTCAAAGTTTTTATGAAAAATTTTATGAAGAATTCTGGATCTTGCTATCCTTCATGCTCAGGAGTAGTACAGAGCACATAAAAAGGAAATAAAAATCAAATTACAATGAGAGAGAGATTTGTGAAAGGTCCAGGCTGACTTAATACCCTCATTAATGACAAAGGAAAATTAACAGTTTTCAATTCTTGCAATTCAGACAAGAAGAATATTAATAAAAAGGGAGCCAAGAATTAGCTAGGCTTAGTTTAACTTGGAAAAGCATAGGCTGTTGTATTGAAGTGGAGATAGTGGAAGGCAGTCAAAGAAACTCATGTTAAACAATGGAGATGCCTAGGTATTAAACAAATGTTCCAGTGTGCACCAAAAAAGAGAAACTTCTCATTGTAGGCTACAGAAAGGCTCTCACTGGGACATACCTTTGTGTGTGCATCCACTAACACCAAGATAAAGAAGTTTCATCAAGAGAATCACAAACACGCATGCACACTCCTGGGACAGGGTTAGAATAAGTGATGAAACAAAGTTTGTGGCAGTTATCAAATTCAGTAGGGCATAGCTCTACTTGTGGATATCGAATGTATTTAATAAGAGACCAAGAACAATACCTTAAATCAAGTACAATGACAGAACCAGCTACTAACAACTATTTCACTAAACGTTCACAAAGGTCCGGGTGTCTCCAATTAACAAACCTCTGACTGGTGCAGTACATCTGTATTCTTGATCTTTGGCAATAGAAACTAAAGTCTCTAGCTGCTGACATGCTATACACACACACAAAAAAAATTAATCTTGTGTTTCCTAGATACAATTGTTCAACTCCTCGACAAGCTTCACCTACTCTGGTCAGAAGGATATTGAACATTCTTTTCCACTTACCTAACACATACCCCACAGTACCAACCTGACTGCTTGTACTTGCAATTCCAAAATGGGCTGCATGCCACATTTTCAGCATAAAATACCACAGACCATATAAGTTATCAGAACTTCCTACTCTCCTTACACCAGTGAACAAGCTTATAAAAAAATCTTTACATAAGTGTTACCTTTAGTGTTAACATTTGTCTGATGAGTTAGGAGTAAAGCAAAAATCACTGGTCTGACTTAACTATGGTTTTGAATGAAAAGATATTACGCTTGGGAATATTTTTTTAGCTATTTCTGCATCGTGCCAGCTGTGTAGATGGTACATTTCCCTTCCCCTGTTAAAGGGCTCGTAGGTGCTTACATAATTTTACAATTCTGATATAGAGACATTAAATTATACACACCAAAGTCAGACACACAAGAATGGATGTAATCTGCTCAGACCAGCACTGCCTCAGCATATTTCTTAATCGATGACATTTCAAATGTCTCAATTAAAAACTAATTTATAGGAGGACCGGGAGGAAAAGAAAAGCCCCCTGACTAGACATCGGTCCTTTAAAGTCTCAAGAGTGTAGATACTTTTATTAATGGCAGTTTTCAAATTAGTATCGTATGATAAAGATCTCAAATGCCTGTCCAACTGAAGCATCCGATGCAATTACAAGTACTATTCAAACGAGGGGGGTGGGGGGAGGGAAGAAAGAAAAACGAGAAAGCCTTAAGTCTATTTCAGCCAGTCAGTTAGTCCTCGGCGTAACACTTCACGCCGCAAACAACAAAAGCACGTTCACGATAAAGCTTCACCCCAAGCAAACGAAGGGCGCTTCATAAACTACAGCGGAGCAGGCGGGGGGGCCAGTCCGGCACACGAGTCCCCAGTGCCCCCCGCATCGTCCCGGCACGGCACGGGAGATGCTACCCCCTCTTCCCGAAGCGGCCGCTCCAGCCCCGGGCTCTCTGTCCCGAGGCTCCCCCGGGGCCAACAACTCACCGCGCCAGCCGCAGCTCCCACCGCCCGGCCCCGCGGGCTTTAATTCCGCAGAACCCCGTGGCGTTGGGCGGCCAGGGAGGAAGGGGCGAGAAATTGGCGGCTTTCACACAAAACGGACACCGACCGACAGAGGGTCGGAGCTTTCCCTCCCCTTTCTCACCCACCACTCTTTTCTTAGTGTGGGGAGGGGGGATCCCGGTGGCCAGCGGCAGCTCGTGTCTCCCCGCCCCACGCCTCGGGGCGAGGGGAGCGGCAGGGCTGCGCCCTCCGAGCCGGGCAGGGAAATGCCGGGAAAAGTTTGAGCGGGGGAAGAGGCGACGACAGCTCCAACCCCGCTGGCACCTGGGAGGCTGGCCGGGGGAGAGAAGGAGGAGGAGGTGAGGAAGGGGAGTTTGTAAGGTGCCCGAAGCCCGCGCTCCGCCCG
>WEIU01016036.1:7890-36016 GCA_013389925.1 Aegithalos caudatus | reverse complement strand
TTTTTTTTTTTTAAGCTTGGTAAAGTCTTGGTATTCAAACCACCTGCTCATCACAGTTTCTGCTCATAATCCAGGGTGCCAGTATCCTGGCAGAAGAGTTTTTCACTGCCTTTGAATGCACGTACACATCACCTAAGTAAAAGAGTGAAAATGTGGCAAGCTTGCTGACAATGAGAAATACCTTAGCTGCAAGTAGCTGCACGCATGTAGCAGAGTGCTACTCAGCACTACTTTGCTATGCAAAGGAATGCTCAGTAGCTTCAGAGCCACTGAATATTAGTGTCACCTATGGCTGGTCCCAATGGACAAAATATGGCAGGAATCGTAATCTGAGAGGGGATTAGTTAACAGAAAGGATAAGCGTGTTGGCTGGTGCTTATGAAAATGGAAGAACTGAGGAAAATGTTATCTTTTGCAATTAAGTTGGTGTTGGGCAATCTGTACTGATTCACCTGCCAAAGTCACAAGTGGTCATATCTGCACAAAGTGATAATTTCTCTATCCCTTTTCTTGTCAAGATTGAGTCTATCATCATATGACAGACCACCCATGTGTAAAATGATATATGTCTGGTGGGAGCTGATATAGGACCTGCAGATGGACTTACTGGCTTTGAAAGGCAAGTAATTTTCTATTAATGCTTCCTGTAGAGGATAAGGCCCTGATACCTTCCAGATGAACTGTAATTAGACTAGTATTCGAGGTCTCAGATATTGCAGCTGATAACTGTGTAAGTTATAGTCTTTTGCTAAATTGCCCTTTCATCTGTCTTCCAGTCTGGTTTTATGTTTGGCTACAATACTAAATGAATCACTCCTGTTAATTAATAGTCAACTTATTAGCTGCTTGAGTTGTTTGTAATTTCTTCTCTCTGCATTAGCCTCACCTCAGATATCCATTATTGACTGTGAACTGGTTTACAGAAGCACCCACTTATAGTTAGGTACTGCGCAAATATGTACAAAAAACCTCAAACCCATAAAGCATATAAACTAAAGAAAGATAAAATTAATTACCTCATTACTCCAGTTTGAATCTCTGTACCAGCAGGTAATTCCTAACACTGGAATTATGTTTCTGTAAATTACCTCTTTCTCAGAAGCTTCTCATTCTCTGTATTTGACTCAAACAACATGTATTTCATCTAGTACTTTTAAATGAAAGAAGTATTACATTTGTAGTAGCCCTTTTTATGTAAAAGAATCTAACTTTGGCACTTACATAATTACTAGATTTGATATGTCACGAATGTACATTGCTCAATTATAATATTTTGAAATATTCATTTAAGGTCCAGTAGTTCATCTGTACTTCTTTCCAGGTGTTTCTTACATGATCATTTTCCCTTAAGTAATTAGCAAGAATCAGATGATCTGAACTAAAATAAGTAGTTCTTGGCAAGGATTTCATGAAAAAATGAGATATTCCCCTGGAAATACAGAGAAATGAGAGAGTTAGATATACAGAAAGAAAGAATTAAACATACAGTGCACAAGCATCAGTGAATTAATATGTTCTCATACACACATTTTCTTATTAGGAATTGTAAGGAACTTGGGAGTAAGAGACCGAGATATTTGCAAGAGTCTCCCAGAGGATGTAAATAGATAGGAAACCATAAAAAATGAGAATCAAAGGAAAAGAAAAAAGCTTACCAGGCTTTCCAGACTTTTGGAAGAAAATGCAATGGCAGCCAAGAGCAGAAGTTGGAAAGGGTACAGGAAGATGAGCAGGAAGGGTGCAGTGCAACAGCCTCTTACTTTCTTTACACTGGAGCTGGATGTCCAGTAAGGGCTGTGGGCCTCAGAGCAAAGAAGAGAGCAATAAGATACCTACCAAGGGGCAAGCTCTGGAGAAGTTCACTTGGTATAATCAGAAAGACAAATAACTGAAAAGACATCTTATGACAGAGTACTTTAAGAGTGGAGCAGGACATGTGGAAAGTGTGAATGCCCTATAGCTGAGGTCAATACTGTAGAGATGGAGGAGTACTGGATGGAGAATTTCCCTTCCAAGCACAATGTAAAGTTTGTTAAAATGGTAGTTTGTTTATGGTTGATCAAGGGAATCATAAGCCAAGTTCTGACTGATTAGTCCTGTCACATACCTGGCTCTGTATGTCAAGTGTTTGCACTGCCTTAACCCACAGAAACATCCCAGCTGCATAGGTTTTTGTGCTTTCCCCGCTGGGGATATCCTTGGTCCTGATGGGATAAAAGCATTAGGTGAGAAGGGTTAAAATGCATCTAATTACACTGAATTTACACTTACAGTTAGTCTGATAGGACTTGTACAGTTAAAAAAATCCAAAGACAAAGAGAAAATATTCTCACGCATTTTTGGTTTTGTTTTCCTTAAGTGATCACTAGCATGGACTTCTGTCAGGACATAGCTAACTGGAGCAGAAAGATATCACCACTTCTCATTATCTGCTACCAAACAGGAACAGAGGGTGACTGAGTGTTCTCTACTTCACTGCAGTACATGCAGGTAAGTCTTACCTGACAGTTACCTGCAGCAGACCAAGTTTGCAGGGGAGCAGTGTGGCGCAAACCTGTGATCAGTGCCACTTGACTTGTAGAACGCTGGGGGTATCTTAAAATACTTCATCCATTCAAAAGAGAGTGTGTCCTTGTGTCCTACACAGCAGTTGCTGTGGAATACTTTCTAGCTTGTTCCTCTTTCAGCCTTGGCAGCAATAAATAAATTTAGACAGTAGCAGCAAAGATAGAAAAATAAAATTGTACCTAGTATGCCATATGTTGATTTGCATTTAGGATGCAAACCCTGCATTCAATAACATCTGTGTGAAACAGGCCTGCTATCCAGCTGCCATCACAGTTTTCTCTTTGGAAAAAGGAAAATGTTTCTACATCTGAGTTCATCTGAGGTACACACTCCAGGGGGGCCAGTCTAGCATTATGTTTCCTGAAAACTTGTGCCAATCATCAGTAAAACTTCAGATGTATCAGTGGAGCCTGTTACATAGAATGAAACTGCTCTAAATATTTGGTGTGTGCTTTCTGTGAAAAAAAACCCCAAACTTTCGGCCCCTTAGGTATAGGAGCAATAAACATGCCCCCCAACAAAGACATGCACCTTTCAAAAATACTTACGGTTGCATAAACCTGGCCAGTAAACTTAGTGGTTTCATAGATGGGAGAAAATTCTTAACTAAGTAAATTAACTGGCAAAGACTGTGAAAATTAATGAATTCTCCTGCAAATTACTGTATTACAGAAAGTGATGTTAGAATTACTGAGCGTAATTTCAGAGCGTTTTTTTTTTTTTTTTTTTTTTTTTTTTTTTTTTTTTTTTTTTTTTTTTTTTTTTTTTTTTTTTCCTGTTGACATGTGTTGTTTCACAAGTGTGTCATTTTAACACAGACTTTTGAGAGAGGTTCACTCATCATCATTAACACAAGCATGCATCACAAAGAGCTCTAAAATCAGTTCTCCTTTCTGATGACTCATAGCAAAGCATTTCACGCATCTGAATTTCACACATTCACAAATTCAGAGGCCTCTAAATAATCTGGACATTAAACATGTAGGAGATGTACTTTGTTTCATGTTAGAGGTGTAGCAAATGGACTCAAACCTACTTTTAGAGTCAAAATGTACTTGACTAAGTCCAAACATCATACCAGTCACATGGAAATATTCTGGAAGTGCTTCTACCCTGTAGGACTGAAATACTATTTTTAAGATACAGTCATTACTTATAACTCATTTAATAAAACCATACATGTTTTTATGTCTTTCTCGGCATGTTGATTTTCAGGATCATTCAAAACAAACAAACAAACAAAAACCAAGCTCAAATGCAAAGAGTTGTTTTTAAGCCAAGCTCACCTCATGCCACAGTTACTCTTCAGATATCCATTTATTTTAAATGAAGCTAGGCAAGGGATAATATTTATTTAGTAACTTCAGGTCGAACAAAACTGTATTAATATGGTTTATGGGATGCATTAGTAGCACTACAGCATCTCAGAAACTTATCATGAGCTAGAGCCATTTGGTATATCAGGCTCCATCTTCAGTGCATGAGAAAACAACACCTCCTTTAAAGATGAGATGGTCTAAGATGAAGGACACCAAACACGTACAAACATGTTCTGGAGATAAAAGGAAATTGTGTCTCAGTGGCTAAACGTCAGATACCCATATGATTTTGAGGATACCTTAATATAAAAGGTTTCACGCCTTGCATATAAAAGAAATATTGAAACTGCTTATGTACTTTGGGCTATGGTTTCATCAGTCTCTGGGGAGAAAATTCTCAGAATCCTTCTCTGTGCCCACAAGTTCTTGATTGTATTTAAGTCCCTTTGAAGACAAGAAGTATATATGAAACATTTCTTCTTTTCCCAGCACGAAGGGGACGTCTTTGCTTATGCTGCCTTTCCTTATTTTGCACTTCCAGACACTGTAGGTCTCCATTTGCATGGAATTTATAATTACTTTTTTAATATATTTTTCCATTTAGAAATACCTTCAAACTGCCAAGGGGCCGCACATTGTAAAGAAAAACGGATCGGCCTATCAACATATTGGTGCTCCTGCTGGTATTTGTGATGATATGCCAATGACAGGTTGGGTAAGGTCTGCAGCACCCCTGCCCCCTCTTTCTGGCACTGCTGAAAGCTGTAAGGGAACTCCCCAGAACGCCTGTGTGCTGCACAGGAACGTGCTGTCCCTATCCCTTTGCAGACTCAGCACACCCCCAAACGTACACGCGCAGATGGTCCCAAGCTCAGCTGGTGTAAATCAGCGCTGCCCATCCGGCAGATTGTATGTACTTGCTGTAAATAGATGCTGCAACTTATAGATCTGTGTCAGTGTAAAATCACATTGCTGCAATATTGGGACTGGGAACTTCAATCTGTAAAACCCAGGCAAGTAAAATGAAATCTGCAGTCACTTCACAGATTTATAGAATGGTTTTACTTGCAAGAGACCTTAGGGATCATCTAGTTCCAACCCCCTTGACATACGCAGGGACACCTCCCACTACATCAGGTTACTTAAAGTTCCACCCAGCCTGGCCTTGAACACTTCCAGGGATGGGCTATCCTCAGCTTCTCTGGGCAATCTGTTCCATTGCCTGCCATCACAGGAAAGAATTTCTTCCTAATATCTAAACTAAACTTACTCTTTTGCAGTTTGAAGCCATTATTCCTTGTCCTATCACTACACACCCCTGTAAATTGTCCTTCAGCTCTCTTGTAGCTATTGGAAGGCTGCTGTAAAGTCTCCCCAAAGTCTTCTCTTCTCCAGGCTAAGCAATCCCAACTCTTTTAGTCTGTTTTCAAAGGAGATATGCTTCGTCTTCAGATCATCTTTATAGCCCTCCTCTAGACCTGCTCCAGCAAGTCCATGTCCTTCTAGTGTTGTGAGCCCCAGAGACAGATGCAGTACCCCATGTGAGGTCCAAGGAGGGCAGAGTAGAGTGGGAAAACCATCTCCTTTCACTTATTTTGATGCAGCCCAGGATACAATTGGCTTTCTGGGCTGCAAGCTCTTGCTGCCAGCTCATGTTGAGCTCCTCATTAACCAACATCTCAAGTCCTTCTCAGAACTACTTTCAATCCATTCTATGCCCAGCCTATATTTGGGATTGCCCTGGCCCACATTCAGGACTTTGCACTTGGCCTCATTCACTTGCTCCCCTTGACATACAAAATACTGTACTTTATTACATGTTTATTTTTAGTGCACGTACAATAGAACGTGAGAGACTTAATGTTGCTATGGGAACGATGACTTTGAATTCATGACTTTTTTATATGATTTATTAAAAAAAAAAAATCTACAGAAAGATCATGGACAAAAAATATTGGACAGAACTCAAGTCAATGATACTCAAGGATGATTAACATGAGGGGGAGAATATCAAACCTAAGATACTGCCACTCTTAAATAGTAAACATAATTAAAATTGGCTAAACATGACGAGGTTGAATACAACTAAATGGATCTGGCAACAGGATCCTATACTGCTGTATATATATATATTTCAAATTTTATATATCTGGCCCAAATTTTATTGAACTAGCACTTGAAAATATTTATTTTTCTACCAGTCTGTCACAAAACAAGAACAAATAGCTACCGAAAGGAACAGAAAAAATGGGTTTATACTCCTGTGTGGAGACTCAGACATACCTGTTGAATATGGTAAAAAGTTGATTTTTTAAATATATGTTAATACTTTTATATTTTTTTCTCTCTAATATTTATCCTGAAGCCATTCTATTCTGCCAGTCTTTATTGCACAGTCCACACTGTAGTCTGTGAAGAAAGTGTTATGACCACTGTACCATTTTATAACTCTAGAAAGGTAAAGATACAGCAGCAGATAAGTTAATAGAGATTTTAAATTTGTTGTTGCTCAATAAGGAATAGATTCTTCTTTCAGCTGCACATTCAGACTGCCTGGAGAGATGAGATTGCTTGGGTATCCTGGGGGCTCCATGGAAAAAAGTACCTGAGACTTATAACTTATCTCAAATCTTTCCAAGGTGCTTATGCTGATAGAGAAGGTTCATTAGTGTGCCTCTAATTCTCATCCAGCTGTAATCCCTGCCTTAAATAACTCCATGTGAATTTTATGCCCTATTCACTTAACAGCAACATGAAGAAAGTCTGAGCAGAATCTCAGAAGCATATCCGATTTATGGTTTTATTAACTTTTCTGCAGTGATGTCCCAGGAATCAAAGATTACTAATTGTCATTGGTGTTCTCCAGGAGTGGGAAATCCTTGATAACAGAATTGCTGCAATAGGTTCTTCTCAGACTGCTGCCCTGAAAGCTGGTCAGTTACACTCTTGATGATGCCACCAGTTCCCATTATCCTGGCACACATCAAAATAATTTGAAGAAATCACATGGCCACTTTTAAAATCTGAATGCAAGCACCCAATCTCTCAGGTTAGTTTCTGTAGATTAAAAAAAAAACAAAACTGTTGGTTAAAATCCTTGTGAATTAGGCTGTATTAGAGACCTCAGAGCATTTTAAAGGGTACAGCTATTTTTTCTGTTCACTGTGAGTCTCTTCCCTTGCATTCATCACCAGAGGTCTATCCTCTGCTACACTGTGGAGCCTAAGAGAAAATAGAACAAAACACTTCTTTGTGCTCTCTCTCTTTAGCCCTGTCTCTGCCCTCTATTCAGGGCTCATGTTTGTACACAAAAGTATACACATCATTCATAGTGGCAAAAGAAATCTGGATGAGCCTGGTCCCTTGCGGATGTGGAGCCAGAGGGCATGATCAAGCATGCAGCTGTTGACTGATGGTTCCTTGGTGTACAATTTGAAACTGAAGTAATTTTTTCTACTAGATAGTTTAGCTTATTGTTAGAAGAAAATTGCTTGGGTTTTATTTGGGTAATGTGCCTGCTGGAGGGGGTTTGCATAAAATTTTTTGCATCTGAGAGTACTGAGATGCATAATATTAGTGTGATCATGATGTCGTCTTATTAGTAAGACAACTTGTCCTTTTTTGTCAGTGAATTGCAAAGATCTGTCAAGGCCCAGTTTAATCTACTCCCTGTAATAGGATTTGTCTGTAGCTTGAGGAAACAGAAGCTTGTAATGCATAGGGTTATTAAGAAGAGGATGTAAGCTATTTGAGACTCTTTAATAAAATATAATATCAGTATATTCAATGAATATGGAAAGAGGGATCTAAATATTTCTTGTTACAACCTTCAAGTATCTTGGGAGAGGAGGATGATACCAATTAAAACAAAGGGGGAAACCCAATATCTTTCTGAATTCTAACCTTCCTCAAAGTTAAATATTGATGTAAGCAAGAGTCCAATTCAAGAATGTCATTGCTCCTGCTGTAACCATTAAAGTAAATCCCTGCCCCATTCCAAGGCAAGGTTAATATATTTAGGGAACCTTGCAAGCAGCAGCTTTAGCTGCTTTCATGTACACCCATGCGTGGCCCTTCTGCAAACAAGGCAGCTTTAAACAAGGAAAGATATTGCTGCCAGGAGTACAAAGTATTCTGCCCAGTGAATTGCCTCACTTCCTCTGTAACAAGCTTTGAGACAGTTGCAAGTATTTGCAGTCCCAAATCTCACTCACCTCCCTCAGTGCCTTGACAGGAAACACAAAAGTCAAAAGCTTTAACTGCCTCTTTTTAGAGGGAATTTTGGTATCAGGAGCGAGCAATCAACACAAAGTGATTGGAATTTTTTTGTGATTAGAGCCATTGGGAACAGGGTTCTGTTTTGCATGAACATTAAGGTATACTGTGGTGCAAACAGACTGCTTTAACATAAGATTTATGATCCTCCTTCACAAACACAGTTTTACCCATCACATGTACACATATCCTTGGAACTGGAGTTACTTGAACTGAGACCGGCATTATTCAGTCATTAATATTTTTTGCAGCGCCTCTATTACATCAAATTCACTGTTTAACTTGCTGATTAATATGACTTTGTCTGTGTTATATCTAAACAGGTTAAACACCTAGATAGTCAGTCACTGCCAAAATGTCGCTAAATCTATTGAAGTGAAATCACAAATAAACAACATCGAACACTTCTACTCATTTGAAGTACTCCACAAGTATTTCTTGACTGCGGTCCTCCAAAGGTACTGTAATGCAAAATATATGTTTTGAAACTAAATATTCTGGTCTGTAACTGGTTGTTTCTGAATAGAGGATCTAGATTCAGATCTTTCAATGCTTGGCTCAAAAGTTGCTCCAAAAATCCAGGTACAAGTAGTCCTTATTCTGTGGAAACAGAGAAGAGGGAGGTGAAAGGGGCAAGTTTCAGTTTTTTTGTTGGGATCGAGGCTGATTAGAGGTGGGTTTTGCTAACTGCAGAGCTTTGCAGGAATGGCAGAAGCATGAAAATAAGTATTATAAGACTTTTCAGTTTTAATCAAAAGAGAATTGTTTCAGGTTTGTCATTATGAAATGAAAATTCTCTTTGGACAATGATAAAAGAATGAGATGAAAAAAAAGGGGATTTTTCCCTAAGGAATTATCCTCACTTTAATGACTAAGAATTTGTTATTAATTAACCTGAGTTAATCTGGGAAACAAGGAAGTTGAACTCCCTCTGTAAAGTTATTTGCTAAAGGAAATAAGCCTTGATATTATCCAAGACATACAGAAGGGAGAAGTAGTATAGGTCATTTTCTCACTAATTATATTTGAGACAAAATCATACAGTGAGAACAACACAGAGAAATTTAGTGTAGTCATGACTCAGATGTATTCCACTGAGGCTTTCCCCAGGTCAGGAGGAGTGCAGTGCACCTTCAAGGAGTCCAGGATTCCCAAAGAGTTTGTGAACTGGCTTGTGGAAAGACAGCAAATGGTTATTCTTGCAGCTTCACCTATCCTCTGTCAGGAAGCTTTTTCACATTGGGAACTGCTGCAGTGGTAAGAGTGCTCTGGAGGCTTAAATTGGACCTTACCAAATAGCAGCATGTCTCTGTACTCCTGAGCAAAGGGTCTCAGGTTACTCCTCTGAATCCTTCTTTCCAAAGCAGATATTACCTCTTTTTTATTGGAGAATGTGGAACATAAAATATCTTTTTTATTGCTATTCTGTTTTGGGTCCCAAAGGTTTTGGTCATGATGAGCAACATGACATCCAAAACATTTCCTAACTTCCTGAAGAAATTTGAAGCCTGTAATTTTCTGTGACTTTTAACACAACAGGGAATTGAGAGATTGAGAGCCCTGCTCACAGAGGGACTTGAGGAGCACAGATCATGGGGGCATCCAGCAAAGTACAGATCAGTCCTTTACCTGAGCTGGAGCAGGAATTTGAAGGTGGTTTCAGTTTCTCAAATACATGTGTTAACCACAGGCTATAGGGAACCCCAAGGAGGCTCCCAAGACTACAAGGTCTGTGGGCACATTGTCAGTCAAAATACTCTCTGATTCACCATATTTCCATACCTGTGCAGAAGAGAAAATCGTCAAAGAAGAGAGCAGGAGACACCTAAACCCCTATAACCTAGCAAAAAATATGTTTAGTGATTAAGAGATCAACAGCCAAGCATGGATGAAAGTGCTCCTTTGCCTATTAAGTAGGTTGACTTACGGGGCTGTAAGGGAAGGAGCTGGAAGTGGGAAATAGCTTCTCCTCTTGCTGCCAGGGGTGTGGTGTATATCCTGGTATTGCCAAGTACAGTCATAGCTGCCAGTTCTCCATGCAGATCAAGATCATACCCAGGCCTGTGCCTACCTTCCAGGTAAACACTCCAATGGTACTAAGTGATGTAATTAGAGGGATCACTCTGCCTCTTCTTTGCCTTTTACTTGCATTAGACACAGTTCCAGAAAAGAAACATTATTTGTAAAAGCCATAATTAGTGACCAGGAACACCTAACTTTCAGTTTCTGCTTAGTTTTGTGGAAAACAAAAGAGTTTTGCCAAAGACTTAAAGTGGATACTTTGAGAGAATGTTAGTCATCTTGATGCCTAAATGTTGAAATAACTGGTATCCTTGGGCATCCTTAGTTGAACTAAAGTGGCAGCCTTAATCAAGGCATCTCTTACAAGAGAGATGAAGGTCTAAAACATGGACATAAAAACAGATAAAAAAAAACTGTCTTTTTTTTTCAAAAAGAAAAATATTTGTAATTAACTAATTTCCCACTTAAAATCTGAAGTACACCTCATTTCATAAACATTCAAAACTGTTGAAAAAAACATAAAAAATGTGTTCCAGGAGTGTGAAGAAAAACAAGGGCTGTCAAAAGAAGGCATAAACAAGGTGGCAATGAAGTTCTGTCTGTGAAGCTAATTTTGGTTGCAAGTTATTTTAATAAAACACACAAGAGAGACCCTGCTTCCAATATAATGGTGGAAAGTAATTCTAAACTTACTTTGTTTTACTAGAACTAGAGACTGCTGAAAGATTTTTCAGACAAGCCTTACACTTACCAAACCCTCATGTAACCTCAACAGCAGCATTGCAGCATGGTGAAGAGCACAACCCTGTATATTTCAAACCAAGTTAATAAGCAAAGGGCCTGCAACATCAAGAGTCTTAAATTCAGAAGGTTAAAGTTTCTATCGACTTCACCTTTCTAAATATTCCAGGACTAAATAAGAGTCTGTGGTCTATGCAGCTGCAGGGGAAGCAATACTTCATGTGTATTTTTTAAGTTATTTGAAACAGTAGATAAAATAGCCAGTCTTCATGCACACATACACACATGATAGACACTCTGTTAGTGAGATATCACAGGCCATACATCAGGTGCTGTGGTAACAATTCTAATAATATTGAACACAACTGAGTGAAATTAACCCATGGGGAAAATAATCCTACATTGCAATCTATTATTCTGTTGACTAATCTATCAAAGAAAGGAGCACTCGCACCATTTGAAACTGCACTGGCCATTTTTCTTCCCATATAGGATCGATACATATATAAATAGTGAGGTTACAGCTAGAAAATGGGTTTTAGATAAGAGAGCTGAAGCTTCAGAGTTGGGTTGTTGATACAGCAAGTGCCAAGATTTCTTTAACCCACAGATACACTAAAAACTGCACAGATCTGCAGAAAACAGTAAGAGGTAAGAAAATCTCTATAAACAATAAATTTCTCTGTTATGTTGGATCCCTTCAGCAACAGAGCTTCATTTTGTGAGTGGTGCTTGTGGCTGGATAAGGAGCTATTTCCTGCAGGATTTCTTCTTGAAAGCCTGAACTTTCCCTGTGGGAAATTTTTTGTACAGGCAGTAAATACTGTGCAGGCCATTGCACATTAGTTTTCCAGATTCTTCCCTCTTCTTAAGTAAAGGAGATAAAATGAGGTTAAAAGGTATTTTGAGAAAGGCAGGTTTACACCCTTTCTCCCCCTACAGTGAATGTCAGGTACCTCTACTTGGATCTTCCTCAGACTGCTGCAGTTAGGATGCAGATTATTTCCAGAGCAGAAAAACTGTGTATTGTTTTGTAGGCTGCACTAGCCAACTGTTTACTGCCTAAATTCTGGGAAAAAATCTCTAAGAATTTAAACTCAGTATAATAACCTGCACCATTTTTGGAGGACCATGCATAATAGTGGTGGACAAAAGCAAGGTTTGCTTTCTGTTGGGTTAAAGTCTGTATTGCTTCTCATACACATCATGGTAAAGAAGCAGAGATCACATCACTGATATGTGGTGTCAGGGACAGGTTGCCAAAAAACACATGGTGTGGATCACAGACAGCCTGTGTTGAAGTTTTTGTGCTAGTTCTCCAACACAGTCTAGAAGAATTTATAAAATGAAAATAAAAGCATTTGTCTCCAAATCCAGGTGCACAGATGGTCCCTTTTGAGGTGGACTGCAGGTTTACCAGCAGCCTGCTATGCAGCCATCCTCACATTCATCCTGAAGAATTCAAAGAATGGTGAGAAAATTACACAATAGGATGTGATGGTCCATTAGCTTTCAGTAAAAGTGTGCCCACAGTTGTCACTCTCAGGTGAAGCCTAATGTCTGAACCTTGAAATGAGCGTGTGGGGAAAGTAAAAATGAACATGGGAATACAAGTTCAGCAGAGAACACCTGATTTTTTTATGAACTAGAACAGAATGCATGGAGCTATCTAAGCAAAAGGTTCTTTGGATATGGCTGTTAAACAAATATTGAATGACTATATACTTTACCTTAAACAGATACATATTCCCAGTGATGAAAGGAGCACATTCACATATAAAATCACTCTCTTTAATTTTAATAGACTAGACTTAGCACCTCTTACACCTGCTATGAAAAATAGGCTGTAGCTGAGGAGAAGTGACAATCAAGCTAAGGATTCCATGACACTTCTGGTAGAGATCAATAACTGTGCATAAAACCCTAGACATTTGTTTCTTCTGCAGATATTTACAGACATAGTGCAGAAAATTCCTGTTATTTTTTATTAATTAAAGCTCTTAAATAACAACCACTTATTTGGAATTCTGTAAATTTCTTTGCTTTTCGTTGTTCAAAATAATAAGAAAAAAAGGATGTGCTCTTTTGACAGATTTCATCCTAGGCAGTCAGGACACTTCACAAGTATTAATTAGTGTAACACCTCATTTAGGTGTCAAGAGACTTTAAATGTACTAAAGTCATAGGTGGTGTTGTACCTTCAGAGTAGTTTGCATTGGTGATCTCAGCCAGTGTACCTGGGATTAATCATTCTGTTCCAAACAGGCCATGGCATTAAGTTTGTTCTAATATATTTGCTCAACAAAGATGAGATAAATTCATATTATTAATTATTTTAAGATATCCTAGGGGCAAGAAAATTCCTTGTACATTGGGGCACTTTTTTTTTTTTTTTTTTTTTGTTTTTTTTTTTTTTTTTTTTTTTGTTTGTTTTGTTTTGTTTTGTTTTGTTTTGTTTGCTTGGTTTTTTTTGGGTTTTTTTTTTGTTTTTTTTTGTTTTTTTTTTAATGAACATACATTCAAGAAAATGAGGGTACACGTTATTTTTCATTATATAAGATACCTTGTATTTTAACATTTAAGGAAAAGTTTTATGAGTTTCTGAAGAGTTATGGTCAAACTGGTCAACTGATGGTCAAAAGCACATCAGAATTTTCCTCGTATTAGTCTCAAAGCAGTGACATTAACAGACTAATTCAATAGTCATTGTTTTAGACAATATCCTTTTATACTGGCTTCAACCAGAGCAGGATGGGATCTGTTGCAATATATCCTCCAGTGAGAAAACCAGCTGTTAACATGTACTTAAACCATGTTTCTTAAGAGTCCCTCTGAAGAGAGTGTGCCTTGAGAGGATGCTTAAGGTTCAGTGTGTGCTCAGCTACTTTGGTGCACTTCAGAATTTTAAAGAATTTAACACATTTTGTCAGGAACCCAGAAATCAGAAGGACTTGAGTAAGCAACTAATTGTATTTGAGAAAAGGCTCGCTCATGTAACCAGCACAGGTCAAAAAAAGTTTAAAAAAAATATTTTTTTTAGAAACCAAGGAATACCAAGCATAGTAAAATTTTGTGTGATGGACGAAGAACAATATTGAATCTGGACCATAAAACAAGATTCAGATTCCTGTTATGTGAAGCTGTCTGGATAATGGATGGAGACAACTATAGAAGGTGAATAAGACTCAAATGGGGAAGATAGAGTTCAATATCTTGTTTCAGAAAAATTCCTGTGCAGACTGCATCCTGGTCCTTAAGGTCTGTGAAATAGTGTGCCTTTCTGTGTTTGTGTTAGAGTTGGAAATACTGTGGAGTCCTGTATGTCTGCTCTGGAGCATCCACGACCTGTGCTATGCAGAGTGATCCAGGCTCCAGTCAGAAGCTGCCTTAAGGTAGCTCTGGCAGGCTGGGAGTCTCCTGCAAAATGCAGAATCTCCCACTGATTCAGAAAGAAGGAAACTGCCCTGGATCCTCTCCTGCCACTGCATGTCTTTACCTCTCAGCTGCAAACAAACCTTAACAAGGCAAGTCAAATTCAGCTTCATATCACAAAAAATTGAAGAGAAAAAGATCAACAAAATTAACTTTTAGAAGAAATGAAAGAAAAAGTAGAAAATCACCTATTGGAGAGATGGGGAGTATAAAGATAATTCTTTGCTGAAGAAACTGAGGCCATTTTGCAAAAGTGCTCTGATGTGTGTTTGAAACTCCATTTCACCTAGAGAGAGCAATCTTGTCTCTCAGCTGGTATAAACTGTCAGGGATACATTGAAGACAATTTCCTTCAGCTTCTGATCTGCTCCAGAGATATCATCTACTGCTATCTATACTGGTATCACCTAGTATCATCTACACTGGCATCAGGATGAAATGTACATGTCTGCATATAGCTTTGTGTCTGGAAAAGACACAGAACTGTGCTAACTTAGAAGAGAGAAATAACAAGTCCATAATAAAATGGATACCAATGGCTGAAAAAAATCTGTGTACACAGTAATGCACTATTTAGTTTCTATTGGCTATTATTTAGTTTCTGGTTTTATTTATTTAGTAAGTGGTATCTTCAAACTGGATGTTAATTATATCATCTTCATTCATAGATTTTTCCTATGTGATACAGGAGCTCATCCTCTCTTACTGAAGGTTGTTGTAATATACCTAATGTACTGCTACTGTTTCATGCACAGAAAATACAAAACACCATGCAGTCAGGGAAATGGCAGTCAAGTGTGATCATTGCACCGGGTTTTGGCAACAAAAATTGCTATACTTTTCTTCCTTTAGCAATCCAAGAATTTGCAACGAGTCAGTTAGAATGTGAAGGCTAAAGTGGCTGGAGCTTATTTTGAAACATTTTCCCAACTTTCTTACAGAGCTTCACAGACCTTGAAGAGGTTTTGTGTAGTTTTTTTCTCTTGGGGAAAGCACGCACATGATTGTGTGTGTGTGTGCACGTGTGTGTGCGTGTGTGTGCAATGTGTGCATGCAAGCCTGTTCTCCTAAGGCAATTTTACAAGTCTTCCACCTGTGGATGTAAGTTCAGTGATGCCAGCCTGCAGAAACACAGGCCTGGAGATGTGGAGTCCAATGATACCAACCACATAACTACTGCCTGAGATGAGAGATTCCAGTAATTTTCTCTGCTGTTATGGGAAATGTCATATGTAATTCCAGTTTTGACATGTTTCCCTTTAATTGGTATCTGGCTATTGGATGCACCTTTTGCTGGAACAAGACACTGTCCCTCAGGCAGTGATTTGATGCTGGCAGCAGTGCTGCTGCCTCAGCTCCCGTGCCAACTCTCAGGTCTGCACAGCTCTGCATGGGAACCATATGAGGGATTGACATGTATTACAAAAAAATCCCACCCCAGCATCAAAGGCCAACTCTTTAAGTTGCTGGATCTATGAATGGCTGAAGAAGTACTTGTAGCAGCATGCTGCTGGGAGAGTCAAGGGGTTGGGACCAAGCACCTGGAGAGGAAGAGGAGGCAGCCTCTTGAGGTGATTCAGCTGATGTAACTTACCCACTGCCCAGCTCCAGCATAACCGTGTGTACTTGCACCGCTGCTGCTCTGACTTGTTTTGTGCTCAGTCCATCAGATTTAAATGACTGTATAATGGAGAAGACAAAGGACAATTTAACCTTTTCGTATGGTCATAACCTGTGAAATACACCATTGCCACTGAAATGCTGGAGCTGCCCTTGCACTGCCTCCAAGCCTAGTCAAGGTGTGGATGTGCTTAATGCAAAGATATCACTGACACTGGCTTGCCAATCAATTTGCCTAATGCATACACAACACCCTATTTTTAACACTTGACATTATTCAGTGTGTGTAGTGTGTTCTTGCATGCATTTTTAAATGGCTGTGTCACTTCTGCATTAGTAGGCAGGCATTTTGATATAATATTTGAGAGACTTGTAAGCACGTAAAACTCTAAAATTTGAAATTAGTTCCCCTGAATAGATTTGGTCTGAAGATGGGAAGAAATCTGAGCTGTACCAGTTGACCATAGCTTGGCTTTAGCTCCACAGGTAGTTGCAGTCAAACTCATTATGGCACTAAGCAACCACTGTTCCTGCACCTGTGATACAAAAGCAGGATGTGTATAGGTGCTTCTTTAGTGTGATCTGACTCTTTAACAGGAGGCTTATAACTGAGAAACAATTTTCACTAGGAAAGTGGTGTTGAAACTTTGATTTTTAAACTCACCTCTTCTGAAAAAGAAGTTAATCATATTCTGATATCAGAATATTCCTTTGTATTTCATTTCAGGAAGTCCACAGTAGTGCTGTGGAAGTGGAAGAGTATTATTTTACATAGCATGAAGATTTAATTTCGAGATGTATGCTGACAGCCTATGTTACTTCTTCTGTCATCACAAAACATAGTAATTAAGTTTGAAAAATCTCAAATATCCTTTTAACTTGGTCTTTAGAGTTGATGAAAATACTTTTATAGTCAGAAATCCCCTTTCTTTGCTTGTGCAGAGATAGTAGAGAGCTACCTGCCTTACAGCATTTTCCTAGTATTCCCAATGGCTCTGAAGTGGATATTTAATTTTGTCATTAACAGGCTGAAACCATGAAGTTCATACACATTTTTATTCCAGCATGATTATCCCTAAAGATATTTCTTTTTTTTTTTTTTTTTTTCTGAATAGAAATGATTAAATATGTCAGGAAAAAGATCTATAGTTTTTTAGTGAAAAAAAATGGGCTCAATACTGTGAAGTTTGTTACTGTTTCTCTCTCAGGCATTTAAAATGCTTTATATACTCTAATGTCTGCAGACTAACTCAAATAGTTCCACATTTTGTCGTGCAAAACCCTTTCAGATTTTCTGTAAGGTCATACCAATAGCCATAATTTCAGAATCGGATTACAAAACCTTTGTTAACGAGTGACCTTTTCTTTCTAATTTCTTTTCTTTTTCTACAATGATGTGGAAACTCCTTTTTTGTAATTGTGAAATTAAACCATTGCAAAGGCAAGGAAATACATACAACCTACTGAATCACCAAAAGGAAACCTCCTAAGGAAATGCAGCTCAGAAATGATAAACCTATTGTTTTATCTTATGTGAAGTTCACTTATCAAAGGATAGCCAACACTGTGCTAAATAATATGGTAGAAAAAAGATCCCTAAAACAGTGAAACGTCCTTGTTACCACCTTTTATGTTGTAGGGAAGATGCCCATTACAGCTTTGAGGCAGCTCTGCAGCAGGTTTTCTTGGCTCCTGAGACAAAGATTTGGTACCCAGGACTGCAGAAGTATGAGGGATCTGCCATTCTGTCTGATCCTTTTCCCTCCATTAATAATCCCCAGCTCAGGTGGGTGTTTTGCTGGCAGGTTCTGCCTTCAGGTGACCGAGCTGGGAGGCCAGAAGGGCAGATGCAATGCAGATCTGAGTACCTCAGCCTCAGGATGCAGAGAAGACAAAGACAGATCCACTTTGGACCAGATTTCTGAGTTGGATCTGCTTTGAGCAAGAGACTGGACAAGATGACTCCCAAATGCCCCTTCCAACCTAGGTTATTTACGTCTTTGTGTTTTTATTTTAAAAATTCCCCCAGAAAACCATCCCAATATCCATTCCTCCCTGCTCCCCCAAAAAACCCAATCTACTTTGTAGTGTGATTAATTTGAAAAGCATTTGGCATCTCTTTCTATTTATTGAATACTCTCAACATTTAAAAGAAATTTCAGAGCATTTCTACCATTCAGTCCTTCAGCCTTGAATTGATGGCAAATATTTCTCTTTTTTATTTTCCTCTGACAATTTTCTTATTGAATTGTACAATACAATAAGAAAATACTGGATATCAGCTCCTGACATCAGAATAAAATATTGTAAAATCACAAGTATGCATGTCCTTAAGCAAGACCACAGTGCTCCTAAGTCACCTTTATAATTTTAAAGCCTTTATTTTTATGTTATGCTATTAGCCAAATATATGTGATGGAGAAAAAACACACAAAAGTGCTTCAAGAATTAATTGTTTCAATGAACTAACACTAACATTAAAGAGGTGATTCTCCAGTAACAGAGATATAGCAAGCACCCTGTAGAACATATATAATGGCAACAAGTGTGTGACAAATAATCAAAGAAATGGAATTGTTTGCAAAGTAATAGTAAATTTAATGAGACAAATCCAGTTCAGAAACAAAAAGAATTGTTTTGATTTGTCCTTTGAATTGTAATTTAATAATAGAGACAAAAATGGCTGAGCAAAAGAAGCAACCTATCAGTCAAATTGTGATACCTTTACTTTCAAAAAACATTTTATTTCACAAATAGTTCTAATAATTTGGTATAACAGATCGGAGAGTATTACAGTTCAGTGATGCAGCCTTGAGATTGTAGGAGAGGACCTGAGGCAAGGTTGGCTTTAGTATCACAATTTTTTTCAACTGATAATTTGGAAAGAAACACTGCCTGCTCTCAACAGAACCACTGAGGAGAGCAGGATATGTTTTATTGTGTATCCTGCCTCTTAGTCAGCTCAGTACTACTTTCAAAAACTTGCAGTGTTTTCTGAAGGCTTTGTCTGAGCAGATAATAGTCACAGACATTCTTTTGCCTACTGAAAATTAGTATCAACAACTTGCAAAATATAGTCTAGACAGGAAATTGCCAAGTCCTTCAGTAGAAAATTGATTAGGTAATTCATTACATCAGTCATCTCAGACACTCCATCCTTTGAAAATTTGTTTTCTATGTCTCTGATAAAGCAAGATCTAGAGATTTTCTTAGTAGGTGAGTCATCTTAGACTGGGCATTTCTGACATGTTTTCTTAGGACAGTGATTCTTCTCAGTGGCTAAGCCAATTGAAGGAAAACATTAAACTTGCCTGATGCTTATCTGCAGGGTGCTAAGAATAAGCCTCCCTCCCAAAAGGGAACTTTCAGAATTCTGTTTCACTCTGGCTCTCAATCAATGGCTTTTGTTTGTGTCTGAAATGTTTGCACTCTTCCAAGAGAAGGCTCTCAGTAAAACCTGAGTGTCCCTGAGGTATTTTTATTTCATAGCTATCTATTGATTTTTATTTAGGTGTGTAGATCACAGCATATACTTTAACTGTGTGCAGCAGCTCAGAAAAATTCTTGCTTACATGACACATTCTGTTTCTGATGCATTAATTGTTGCCTGTTAATCACAATAATCTGACTTTAAGCATTTGCAATTAGCATGTGACATAGATGAACTGAAAAATGTGCTCCATAGATTCCAGTCAAGAGAAAATAAAAAAGTCAAAGAGTAAAGAAAGGCAGCAATTTATACCAAATTAAGAGCAGGAAATTTTCAGAGGGCAGGAAAGAATGAGTAGAAAAATAAACTAAATTACTGTGACTATATGACAATAAATATTGGCTATATGTCAATAAAGGAAAAACAACTAATAAAACAGTGTATAAAAAGTAGTAAAGAAGACAATAAAATAGTAATGTATTGGGGGATTAGACTTTTTAAAAATAATTATATACAAAAAGAACTTCTCTGTTTTTTCCACCTTTGTCATTTTATGGTCTTGATTTGGACAGAAAATGAGCAAAAGAAGTGCTGAAAGAAGTAAGAAAATACCCTTCAAAAAACTGAAGGGTGTCCAAGCAAGCAAAAGGGAAGAAAACCTGAAAACTGTCAAATTAAACATAGTGACACAAATCATGGGCGAACAATTAATGTTTCAGGGACTATCTGCTGAACGTATAAAACTAAAAGAAAACTCTTCCTGAAAACCCTTCGGTGTGGGGATCCTGCCTTGGAGTCATTAAGGTCAATTGACATATCAATGAGGAGTAAGAGCAGAAAATCCAAAGGGATTCTTGCAGGTTTCTTCAGCTTGGGAAATCTAAGAAATTCACACTCCAGAAGTCACCTTTACTAGGACAAGTCTGAAGATCTTTTTTAAACTGAACTGTCTGTGGAGGAGGTTGTAAAACAAATTGTGGTGGTTTAACCCCAGCTGGCAAGTCAGCGCTACACTTTCCCCCAGGGAGCAAACTGCCAGGACCATATGGTATTTACCCAGGAGATCTAAAGGAAATTGAGGATGAAATATAGCTTAACTACTATCTTCCTGAAAACTACCTCTATATGAAAGATACAGAAGATGGTGACTGATCATTTCAGTTAGGGATTCTAAGACTGCAGACCAGTTATTCTCAAAGGAGTAATAAGTAAATTTGCTGAGGACCCTAAATTGTGAGGAGCCATCGAATACCTTGAAGGCGGAAAGACCCTGACCGGGTTCAGGAAGCATTGGACAATGCCCTCAGAAACATGGTTTGACTCGTGGAGTGTCCTGTGTGGGGCCAGGAGTTGGATTCAATGATGCTGATGGGTCCTTTTGAACTCGGTGTATTTTATGATTCTATTATTCTATGGTTTTGATTTCTGGGAAGTAACACACAGTGTGGGAAAAATAATCCTAATTTATACTCAGGGTCCCAAACTCTGTACTTCCTGCTGCAACTCAACAAAAAAAGGTCTTGGATATGTAACACATAATTCTGTGAAAATGTCAGTTTTATGTTTAGTAGAAGTCAAAGGATCAAGTATAAAATAAAACAATTTTTAAGTATTACACTTACTCTTCATCATATGATCCCTTTTGTGAAATGAATGCCAAAAGCATATTTTTTTCCTTTAATTTGTTTTGATAAACATATTACCTCCATTTCCAAGCTGCTTGCTTTGATATGTCCTTGGGCCACCACAGCAGGAGCAATGTTACCAATAAAGGAGCAGGAAATGATTACTACACAAATAGAGAACAAAACAGCATGTCAGTTTATGTCCACTTTTAAAATACCATGTTAGATTTCTGGTCTTCCCTCCTATCTCTCATGCCCAGAAGGGACAGGGCAGAGCTAGAAAAAGGTTCAAGGAAGGACAATAGCAGTGATCAGAGATTATATAGTTTCCATAAGAGAAGCAACAAAATTGTTTAGGAATGTTCAGCCCAGGAGAGACAACTTAATTTTTTACAGTCATCATGGCGTGGACAAGACAGTCAATAATATTATTTTTCTGCTACAAATGCAAGTGAGAGTTCAAATTATATTTTTGAGACATAGGTTGAAAATTAACAAAACTTGTTATACTGTGGAACTCTTTCCCACAGGATATTTTGATATTAAAATTGTACAGCTGTTCAGAAAGCTAATTAACAGAAGAAAAATTCACCAGATAATACACAAATAAAGATAATATCTCCCCTTCAGGAATTTGCTGAACCACTAACCAGTGGGGATTGAATAAGTATTGTGGAGAAATGTTGGCATATTCTGGCTTTGTTTTCACACCATCACCAAAATTTTTGTATTTGGTCACTGACAGAGAGGTGTTACTTCTGGATGGACTTTTGATTTTATACTGTGAGCTATAGTTACAGTCCCTCATTTGCACGAGAATGTCTCATACAAAATTATAAGGGCTATCAAGGTTAATTTCTGAAGTCTCTTGTGGCCATTTATGTGTGCAGACTCTCAGTCAGAATCTATGTTCTGTTTGTCGTAGGCTTAAATGTGGCTAGGTTTTAGGTATGAAGGGAGTGGCATGGAAAATACTAATATTTGGTCTCCCAAGAATACAAACCAAACTACTTTGTCAGATTTTGAGGGGAAAAAAAAAAAAAAAAAAAAAAAAAAAGTGTTGGTCTGTAATGAATTACTGATTTGTAATAATTGCACATAACAATGTGCCTCTGAGAAAGTTGTGTGTGAAACTCTGTGTAATCAGGACAGTGCAAAAATAAAATATTCAGAAATATCCTAAAGGAATCATTTGAGTAAGAGTGAAAAATAAAAAGAAGTGAAAAATTTTAAAGCTTTTCTGTAGTTGCTTTATTTTTCAACATATAGCAAAATTAGGTATCTAATGCTTAATATCTGTAAATATTCCACAGTTATGAATTCCAACAGAAAATTGATTTATCTGTGCAACCCTGTTGCCAAATCAGACTTTTTAATTGGAAAGAGGGTCTCACGTCTTCAGTGTGGACATTTTCCAGTTTCTCATAAAGGAAGTAGGAATAAAATGTTCCTTTACAGTTTGCGCTTTGCTGATGAGTGTCTGATTTTCTTGAAAACCCTTGCTTTTTTAAGGTTAAAATGAATACATGCTATTATCTTCTGATGTTTGCTGAAGACCTTAGAGGAATTAACTAAATGTTTTCTTGGTTTCTAGAATCAACATTAAAACAAACAAAAAGCCTAACATGAATGGAAACTTTGCTAGCAGCCAAAAATTTCCATGAATCAAATAGTTGGAGTCTTTTTTTTTCCTTTGGAGACAATCAATTTTTTAAAAAAACCCTTTGCATTGACCAATGGGTAGGGACCTACACATTCAATTTAAAAACATGACATTTTAGGAAGAATGAATAGAATATCTAGGCACAAAATAGAAAGACAAGCTTTTTTCTCAATCTTGGGCCAATCTCAGGCCAATCTCTCGCTCACCTGTTCCTCTCTTTTTGTCTGCCAGCTTTGTATTTATGCCAGCAGGTGTATCTTACCAGCAGTGTAACTCTTCTCTGTACTTTGAAATTTCCTGATAACTATTAGGATGCAGTGGTTCTAAGTTAATGTAATAATCAATATCAGTTGGCTGGACCTCACTGGTTCAGAGATATTTTACCTCGTTGTGAGCTTAGCTAGGTTCTATAACTAGGTTCTACACTAGTCAGTTCTATGACTTTGTTAGCCATTTTAACATCAAAATCGGAAAGTTTTGAATCTTTCATTGTAGTTTAGGCATAACTGGTGGCAGTAAACATCAGTGTAGTAATGGGGAGAAAACTTTTTATTTGTTGGATTTTCAAGTTGCTTATAAAGATGAGGAATTCTATGGAATTTTATTGGCTCTGGCAGCAAGATAATAGAGACTATCCCGCTACTGACCAAAGTGTATGAACCCTCACTTGCCAATCTAACAGTCATTCTCTGTTGGTATGATTGGATTATTTCATTGGATTATTTCCCAGATGGGCATTAATATGTTTGTAGGGCACATTCAGTTATAGGGTCAATGTTTATTAAAGCTCCAGATACTGCCATTTGCTTTGAGCATGTAATTAAAACAGCATATTGCTCTCTGTTTTGCCTTTCTTCTAGTAGGCTGCATCATAAAACAGCCCTGGATGATTTTGTCAACTGTTTCTGTCAAGAGTTTAAAAGAGAATATATTGCAGGCTTCTCATATGAAATGAAATGCAATAGTATTTTTCCATAAAGCTAAGGTTTTCAAAGATTATGATTTATACTGTAGTTAGGGAAACTCCATATTTTATCAAAGTCTTGGTTTATGGATTTGTTGTACCTATCTCCCTTCAGAGCTCTCTGCTTCTGCTATTTAATTTGGGAGAGAAATCTTCAGTAAATAAATATAACTTCGGTCTATTATTTCTAAATAGATTATGCTGTACATACCTATTCTTGCATAGAAGCAAAAATCTGACCATATTGTGATTGAATCATACCTTTAAACGTGATCAATATTAGTAATTCTCATTTACAACTTCTTCTCCATACAATATCAATGGTATCTGTCTTCAGGAACACATAAGATTACTTTTTCTTAACGTATTTTGTCTGACCCAATTTTAATCTGTGCTTTATCTTCTGCATTCTAGGATTATTTCAGTTCAATGGTAAACAAAATTGTGGTTTTATGTATAATATATTATGTATTAGAAATTATTGACTGATATAAAGCAATCTTTTATCAATAGTTTTAATAGTATTAAGTAGTAAAATACAGTGGTCCCAGGCATTAAAATGCTACTTTCAGTGCTCCATTACACTATTCTACCACATAAAGTAAGGATTCAAGAGCTTTACTTCCTTTACTCTTCCTTTAGAAGAAAGTCTCAAAAACACATTCCCAGGTTGAGTCCAGAAGAGATTGCAGACCTGAAAAATTAAGCCAGAGAGACTTCTTGTTTTTCAAAGTAACCTTTTGACCATATGTCATTAAGAAGCTGGATCTCTTCTAAGACCTCTTCCAATTATACTGGCTTAGCGCTATTCCAGGAGCTTACCATGTCCAATCACCCTAAAAGAATGCTAATCAGGCCTTAGGCTAAAATGCTGCATTGAAGGAGAAGCTGAACAGCAAGTAAGGTGTTGCATTTGCTTCAGCTGAGGGTCTTGTCAAATAAACACATTTCCAACTTCTAGAGTTAAAATAGAAGTGTCATTTAAAATCAAGGTCACCCTTATGTTCCCTGGGACATAAACAGGTTAGGCCCACAAGTAAGTCTTAAATTGTAGCCTTGAGACATAATTGAGGTGTTGGATCTTTAAATTAAGCCTGGATAGAAAACAGCAGGGATAATGCTTTGCATTAGACGTTTGTTTAAGAACTGTCCTTCAGAGCTACTCATATGGTCCATCGTAGGAGTATAAGACTTCTTTAGGACTTCTGATCCAGCCCTTCACACTTTGAGATCTGTGGGCTTAATGACTCTCAAAATTCCTGCAGTTTGTATCCTCTTGTCCTGTCTGGTGCTGCTACAGGGCTCTGAAAACAGCTGTGCTGTACTCCAGGCCCAACTGATACACTGCACTCTGGCCTGGAGCATTCTGTATGGCTGCATTATGGCAAGATTAATAATAAGACTTCCATGATGTTGATTTTTAAAATTTTTATTTGATTGGGTAACAGATATTGAGAGCACAATGCTTAACTGATTTGAATTGGTATTTTAGGGCCTGATGGTCTCACATGTTTCATGCACAGAGTCACTGTGACAAGTAAATGATCAAGCTCAGGTTGGGTTTACCTGCAGTAAGCAAAACATATATATTTTATTTGGTAGTACCTTGTTTTTCATGACTTGCATTTCTAGAGTATTGTGGTTGGGCCCACAACAGCAACCTGTGTGGCTGATACAATTAGAAAGACTATGGAAGGATTCTTTTTTTTCTTTTTTTTCAAATTCAAATGACCATCTGTGTCAGCCAGCCCATGAGTTTAGATACCTGTTTGTGGATTATCATGTAAAAGCAGCACATTGAACAATCAGCACCAGTTTTAGGAGAGAAAGCTGCCTCCTTATGTTTCCCTTGTCCTGGCTGCTACACCAGGCCTAAAGCAGCCTGTGGAGGTTTATGGAAATGGTTTGTTTCCTAAAAGGTGTTGAAAACACACAGACGTGAGTTGATTGTGATGTGCAAGTTAGAGAGGCAGGGACAAAGAGCACCAGTGGAAAATGAGGATCTATGCAAGAAACAGAACCACACTGGGCCTCAGCTGTGAGGGGAAAGCATTTTTCTGGGTAGCAGGGGGAAACAGCGGCACAGTAAGGCTCTGACTGCAAGTCCTAAGGGACTGAGGGTGAGACTGAAGAAAGGGGAAATGTCTTTATAAATCATCTGTTTCTGATCTATTTCACTGTGTTCATTTGGAAGTCGTTTGGAAGTCTGTTGATACACTTTGATTTAGATTGTTTTTCATGGGCTCACATTTAAATGTGACCCATTTCAGATTCCTCTCAGACCATTTGTAATAAAACTTTCTCCTGAAGTGTGATTTGCAAGTCTGTGCCAATGAGATTAGTGTTGTCTAATAAAACTGATAACCTACCCTATGTTCCCATCTGACATCTCAGCTGGCATGGCATTCCTCTCTCTAGCCATCACTCCTAGGATTAATTAACAGCTGATTAAATCTCAGGAAAGCCCTTGTATCCTATGGATCAGGTGGCAGCCATACTCCCTGCAAGAAGGTGTGGGAGCTGATATTTTCTGCTGATAGAGGGTTAGGTCTTTGCAACTGTGCACGTTGTCGGCAGAAGTAGCACCAGAGATGCAAGCCACAGATGGCAACAGGGGGATGCAGCTGTCTGCAGGAGGCTTAATATCCCTGGAGCAGCTGCACTGGGAATTTGCTAGATGTAGCATGGCTTATGTATGCTGAGTGCCCTCCTTTAATCCTTTTGCCTTCACCCCGTCTTTGTTCATTACATTATTATTGCAAATTATTATCATTGCTAAAGTGCTAACGATATGGTCACCTGTTGACTTAACTCTACATTCCTTGTTCTATGGGCTCCTAGACTAAGGTAGGCTACACTCAGCATTCATTGTTAATTATTACTTTTCTTGTCTTTTTTTTTTGTTTTGTTTTGTTTTTGCTTTGTTTCCCACCCTGAGTAGTAACATTTTTATGGCTGTCAAGAGTCTTGCATAGGAAGAGTAAATAGCATGGTAGATAGTAGCCCATGACACAAGAACATTAATTATTGAACACAGTTCCTTTTGTATCTATCATCAAAGCCAGAAGATCAGGGTAGAAGATAACCTTGATTAAATCCTTAAATTTTAGCTATGATTTAAATGATGTTAAATTTTGCACACAGTGAAATTAAGATTGACCTTATTCCTTTCAGTTTAATTTGTTAGTTTTAATTTAATTTAATAAATCCTTGGTTTCTTACAATTCTTTGTGCCATCATTAGTACTTTAACTTAGCATAGAAAGCATATAGTAAAACTCCTTTTAATGTAGGAGCAAAAACTTTTCTTTGAAGCATCCATGCAATATTTGGATCAGGAGCCATGTAGCATCCAAAGGCAGCCTGATCTCCTGCTGACCCATTACATACTCTCTGGAGCGAACTGGATCTTACTCCCACACATTGCAGATTTTGGGGGAACTGTCTAAATAGGTCCCATTGTTAGCATGAAGGAGCTCACAAGGATAGTTTATTTTATACGCTGGTGCAATTTGCCATTTTACATGTTGAGTCACCTGAGGAGCAACAGGGGTACAGTACAATGACTTCTCAGCGTTAGATTTCCCAACTGCCACCTTGCTGGTGTTTGCTACCACGTAAATCAATCTAAGCCGTTTCCAGATGGGGATTTCTGTGAGGATATTAGCTTTGTTTCTGACCCAAAGTACAAACGAGCCTCTATGGTGGTCATTATGAAACATTTTTACCCATTTTAAGAACTTTTTTTGCATTGGTTTTGGGGCCACAAGACAATAACTGCCTAGAAGTACTGTATACGTCTCAATTATTGCTGTAGTAAAGGTCAAGAAGATGAATAGATAAAGACACACAGAGAAAAATAATTTGTTTATAATACTACCTATTTAAGGTGTTTTCAAATTCCTTTGTGTAACAGCAGTAATCATAGAGGTAATTCTATGCAAATGAGGATGATTTTATTTTAAATGTTTTTAATTCATAAGACATTTGGGGAAGTGAAAGAAAGGAAAACTGTTCACACACAGAATATACTGACTTATGTTAACTGGAATAGTTTGAATTGCTGCTTCTGCAAAACTGTAGAAAATGTTCATAGACATTAATCATATATTAAATGAGTTCTCCCACTTTGCCTTCCCCTTCTGAGTTTTTAAATTTCTGTGGTGTTTCTTTTACTTTTTATTTCTTCTCAAACCTTTGCCAGTTTTCAGTTTTCCTCTTCCAGTCCCTCACCACATTTTCCCATCATTTCCCCTTTTGCTTTTTGTGTGGCATTTACACTGCCTTTAACTTCTCTCCTAGGTGCTGCATCCCTTTATATAAAATTATTTATCTATTTAATTTTATATTTCTATCCTAAAAGAAAAAAAAAAAAAACCTGAGAAAGGCAGCTTTCAGTGAAATATTTATGCTGCATAATGGGCTGCTTGCTGTGCTATATACCTTCATGTTATCCTGGCACAAACTG
>WEIU01016032.1:748071-765692 GCA_013389925.1 Aegithalos caudatus | reverse complement strand
GTGTCAGCAGAAATACCATAGCCATTCTAATAGAAAGGCTTATCTAGATCGGATGCTTGTACGAATAAATTATGTTGAGAACTGAACCAATCTAATTATATTTATGTAAGTCCCCATGAGAACATTGTATCACTCTCCTTAGAAAGATACATTGTAAGATAATCAATCTATTTAATTTTTTTCCTTGACTAAAGATATTTTATTTGAAGAACATAACGGGAATCACAGAATAAGCAAAATCTGAGATGCACCATAAGACAATTTGTTACTTACCTGGGGGAATTTTTCTATAAAGCTGTTGACATTCTTATTCCAAAATAAGAATGGCTTTAAGATTTGCAAGATTATTTTTTAAAAGAAACTTAAACTGTGGTTCTAAAACCATATAGACTTAACAGAATTAAGCTCTCATATACTAAAGGAAAGTCTGTGTTTGAAACTTCAAGCCATACTGGGCAGCACTGTAGAAAAAGTTAGTGCAGTAAAAGGGAAGTGAATTAATGTTTTGAAGCCTCTGAATCTACTGAAGAGGAAGAAAATCATATTTTATGAAATATTGCACACAGTAATTCATTATTCTGCTAAGTTTGTATTTGTGCCTTAGCTTATTTATGCTCATTTTGGAGAAGGGTTGGCTTAAGGACAGCTGGATGCCCCGAAAGTGGCAATGAGGACATTTGCTTGAACAAAGCCATGTTCAGTTGTTCCCAAGAATGTTGGTCACAAAAATAAATAAAAAGGCAGATCATCTTTGCCTGCCACAGCAAGCAATATGTTCTTCCATTGATTGTTCTCACCTTCCTCTTGTAGTTCTCTGCAAAATTTTCATTCCAGCCAAGCAGCAGGATTTTCCTTCCCATCTCCTGCAGTACTGCTCAATGTCATCTGTGGAACTCAGGGACTGCAGCTGCACTTCACTAAACATGCCATAGGCATCCTGGACAAGGAGGCATAACCTGCAAAACATTCCTCCATTACTCACTGGCATCTGTTCACAACAAACCAGTCAGCAAAGTTCTGAAAATTATATTACAAACTTCAGGACAGGGCTTCTCCTCTACAGTATCTGAAGAATTCCTATCGAGTAACGTATCAACAAACAAACCCAACATGATTAAAGGTTTTCTCATGTACATGTTCAGGACATAACAGGGCCATGAGGCATGACTGAAACAAAGAGTACAGGGCTTGCACCAGGGATTTGATTAATTAACTGCTATGCACTATGTGGCTTGGGTACTTAAAAATTAAGAAAGTTGAGTTTTTGCCTTACTTGAGCTGAATTCTGTAATAAAGACAGAACAACAACAGAAACATAAATATGTGTGCATTTATAAATATAAAAATTTTGCTTAGAAGTAAGCAAAGCAACATCTTTCACAAGTAATAATCACCGAGACTGGCAAATCAAGCATTACATTTTCTCACACTTTTTTTTTTTTAAAGAGTCCTCAGGATGCAAAAAAAAAGAGCGAAACACCAATTTTTCTTTAAAGAAGAACAAAACTAAACAAAACAACATAAAACTGGAGATTGGTATATAGAGAGTTGAGTATGAAGCCCAGAGGAGCTATTTTAAGAAGGTAATTAAAGAACCTGCTAAACAAACAATTTGATTAAAATCTATGGAAGTAGGGGCTGTAGGGCTGGAAGTATTGCTTAACCAACTTGATGGCATTTTGAGACGATAGTACTGTCATAACAGATAAGGTAAAATCAGTGGATGTCATACATTTAGATAGTCAAAAGCGCATTTCACAAGATTCTGCACCTGAGATGAGCAGCCACGATAGCATGAATCATGCAGGGCTGGAGGAAGGAGGCCCCTGTCTACATGATTGGTTTTAATTGCCTCAGAAAGAGACAGTTAAGCATGGAAACTTTTCAGAGGAAAACAAAAATTACCTTTGAGGGTAGCACACTCATCTTTGTTTCCAAATAAAACTCAGGGGTGCACCAGGCAGCAGAATTCAGTTCACTTCAAAGGTACATCCCAAAACTACCCTCCCCACAGCAGCACCATTGTTCCCAGCAAGCCAACTCCAACTGCTTTTGGAACACATCCTATAACGTACATGCAACCTGTAAGCATTCAACAACAGTCATCATATCTTTATAAAATTCATTTCAAATTAAATGAGCTCCTACACTGAAGAAATCCATGTATTTCCTTCACGTGGAAAAGTAGGCACATGGAAGAGCACTAATCACACTTTCCTTGTTCATTATGAAGTGTCTAACTTTGGCTTAGACCCTCAGGAAGGCTGCATTTGATATAAGATACAACCCCAAGGGCTCTCTGACATCAGGAATTGTGCAAGCAGCAGCTAAGAGTCCTCATTTTTTCAAATTCTGCTGCCGGTTTTAAGGAGGCATAGGACTGGGTACAAACAAAGACTCCCATACTTTCCCCATACCTCTAGCTACAAAAGTCCCATACAAACAGAGTCATCATCAGAAAAAAAAACAAAATAAACTAGAAAAACTATGTTTGCCTGCTGCTTTCCATGTTAGGACTTTACAATCAGTTAAGAACTCCCCTGAGTTTTAACTGATTTGACTGAAACTCCCTGTGATATTGTTATGTTTGGAAAACGAGAGTTCATATTCTCTGAACATGTCTGAAAATCAGATTGAGGGGAACCGGAAAAACAAAGCAAGCAGTTTTGCCTATGTTAACAAAATGTTGACTGTTAATTGTGAAAAATTAGGCCTCTGTATCTTGGAGCAAGAAGGGCCAACTGAGCTAGTGTCTCAGATCAGATCAGATCAGTCTCTTAACTGATCACTGGAATTTTTCATATCTTCAGTGAGACATAACTGAACACAAGTAAGTCTCAGACTAGCTGGCACCAGGGTCATATTAAGTCCTCTGGGACATGCTAATTGCCCAATAAAACTATCTTTGTTGGTGCTGAAGACATCAGTCACCAAAAGAGCATTTTCCAAGTCTTTTCAAGTCAACCAAAGAGCTGGTTTCTGTCAGACATGGGAATCTCAACTCCTTGGATCCCTGGCCACAGATTTCCATTCCTTTGTGGTGGCACATAAATGGCTACAACAGGAAACTGATCTGACCAAAAAATACTGTAGCCAAATCATCATCATCAGCAGCAGCATCATCTGAGTTCCTTGAAAATCAGCTCTGTAAAAGTAAACTCCTACATGCATGGAATACTGCTTCTAGGCAATGATGTATTTTCCTTGAAGCTCCCGCTCCACTGCCCAGTGTCTGCAGCATATACAGGAATCTCAGGTCATATGACAGGAGAATGGCCATCTTATGACCATGCTCAATGCAGAGAAGAATTGTCATTTGAGGCTTCTATCAGTAATATTCCCATTCACACTGGGAATACATTCATGATTACTGGCATCATGAAGGAACACAGAGCAGCAGACTCCAAGTACCTTTGCTCTCTCAGGTTTGTACACCAGAGCAGACAGACACTGTATTTACTACACTTGCTCTTAACCGTGTCCAAAAGGTAGTCACAATTTCTCTGCAACATGCATTTAAAATGAAATGTGTATATCACTCACTTGGAAGTCAGAATTTCATTAATAACCCTTCAGATGCCCAATTTCAGACTAAGAGAGGAATATCCCAGATCAACATCATGAAGAGCTCATGAACACATTCTCCCTGCCTCAGCACACCTTCAGAACAGTATCAATGAATGATGGCAGAGCCTTGAAGTGCTATAGGTGCTTGAGGGACAACTGATTTTCCCATTTAATGACGATCATGAAATCAGCTGTATCCCACCACAGACTCAGCAATGCACTTGGAGAACTACCCTCCTGTTCTTTGGAACTGGTTCTGTTCTTATGGATTTTGTACATGCTGTCAGCATCCCTGACAGTAGTTCAGCTGCATTCAGAGCCTATTGATTCATGACTTTAACTTCCTTACCAGTACTCCTTTTCCCCTTGATTTCACTTTATTCCAAGAACAGTGCATTTGGATTATTTTCCCATGCTGCAGTGTTGCTCTCATATTACAGCAAATGTTCTCAGAAATTAATTTTTAGCAGGCAGTCTAACTGTGATTAAAGCCAACAGCTTGTCCCATTACTTTTTCCCCCCTTTGAACCTCTCTACCATGATGAAAACCCACATCAAAATTATGAGACAAGCTGCAAAACCAAAATGAGTATCTGCCCCCCAGGAATTCAGCATTTATGTTTTGTGCATATCTATAGGAAATACCTTTTTTTCATAAAATCAGGATTTTTATCAGTTAAACAGGTTCAACATACCTTTACCACTGCCTTGTCAGCATGCATAGTACTGAATTGTTAAAAAAAAGACGGGCAACATTTCCAATTTAACCAGTGGTGCTTGTGCAGGAAGGACATAAGGGCATCTTTATTTTTGAGACAACAGGACGTAATCCTATGTAAGACCCTCAACTTAAAATATGGGTTTGAATACTGTAATGTAAATGTAAATAAAATGCCTCATGTAAAATAGCAGAGAATTCACTCCTGGAGAGAGTGCGGACTAAGGAAAAGGTGCAGTATTACACATTGGTAATAGCAAAGGGGTGAAGATAGGGAATGATAAGAAATGAGGCAGAATTTAACTTTTTTTTTTTTTTTTTTTTTTGCAAGGGGGAGGTTGGCAACAGTAATGACACAGTAAGTCTCATGCAAAAGCTTGGGAAGATTTTGTTAATTTGGTAATAGCCAGAAGCAAGGATGGGGGCTGGAAGAAGATGAGACTGATTACTCTGCATTATTTCTATGACTGTGCTGATCTTTAGGACAAAATGTCTCCCAGTAGAAATCTGGAGAGGATTACAGGATTAATGCCATGCCCTTCTCCCAGTTAGTCACTCTTCATGGGTAAAGGGTAAGCCCTTCTTCTACTAATATGTTTTTATGCATGAAAAATCATCTCTCTCCAAACTGTTGCCTTTTATCAAGCAGCTGACTTTCTGGAGAGGTAAGGATGATGAAAACCTTCTCCATTTTTGGTCACCTCCAGCCTCCTCAGCAGCTAGTGGAAAAGAATAAGAAAAGGAAGATCTGCCTGCAGAGGAGGTGAGAGCACAGGGAGGCTAGATTACACAGACACTGCCATTACTGAGTCTTGGGAAAACAAACAGCAGAAATTTGTCATGAGCAGATCTTAACCAATAAGTAATTGTTTTAGCCTTGGGTAGGAGGACAACTCTGTGGCCCAGGGCAGCTCTTCTCCACACACAGCCAAGCTGTGCAGTACAGCACAAGCAGCAGGACAACCAGGCAAACACTGCCACCTTTGCAGCACTCTGCACAGACCTCATTTGTTGCTCTTTCTTTGGAAGGGAATGAAAGGGGGGAATGGGAAAATGCCTGAAAACTAATTGACTTGTATTAGCTCTGATATTTGCTCATTCTTTATCTTAATCATCCATGAGACAGCTGCTGCTGCTTTGTTTGTCAGAAGGACTTCTTATCTCTGTGAGGTGCGGTCCTAGCAGAGGCATAAAGCACACATACATAAACACACACAAACAAAACCCCCTCTCCCTTCATCACCAGAGGCACAACACTACCTACACAACTCCAATCCAGCAACTTGTCTGGTCAAGTCTCAAGGTGGAGCTGATTAACTCCTGCTAATATGGCTCAGATTCAAATTGTAACCTGCAGGACACCACCCTACCTGGGTTTAATTTATCTCTACCTTATGAACTCCTTGCATTCACCATACCCATACAGTAACTGAAAAATCAAACTCAGAGCACAGGGACAACTGTCCATCTTCCCCCTTTTAGTATTAGCAGAACTTCTCTATTAAAAGCATATAATAAGTTCCTTCATGTTCCCTTTTGAAAAGAATGTACCCACTGTAGCCTTCTTTGGGGAGACATAAGATTAAGAGTTTTCTGCTTAAAACTCATGCCATTTGCTGTCAATAAAAAGTGAGTGAAACTCTACAAAACACACTTATGGATTGAATGCTACAAATACAAATTAACGATGATGGTACCTAGCTCCTTTTTTGCATAGTTTGCAGAGGCACACAGGTACAAAGGAAAACACAAGCACCATCGTTTCCAGTTTGTAAGGGGAATGTCAAGCTGGAAGAAGAATCCTGATCCAAATACACATATTTCTAGCACCCAGCCTGACGCTCTGGTTTGAAGCACTGACATGAACAAAACAGCGATAATTTGCTTTGAAAAAACTGGAGGTTTAAAATTACTGAAACATACAGTTTGTGATCATGTATGTTTTTATTTGGCAACCATGGAAGGGCCCAGAAGGAAATAAAGAAAAAGGCAGTTCTGGAGTGCTGGACCTGGCCGAAGTATTGGTGGAAACTGTGCATGTGATAGGACTATCACCAGGGAAATGACCTAGTCTTATCTCAGCCATCTCAAATAGAAAATATGTAGCAGAGGCCTCTCTGGTCTCAGGAAAGGAAACTTATTTTTGCAGCCACCTCCTAACAGAGGATTTCTGAAATACACTTGCAAACACTCACTACAGTAACTATACCAAGTCCCTTATTTTGGATTTCCCTTGCTGTTCATTACAATTTTTATACGTATGTTAAAAAATGGAGTGAGAGTGGTTATAAGATAACTGTTGCTTATTTTTATTCACTTCCTTGAATCATCACAGAGTTCAACACAAACTGGAAAATCAAATACCACTTCCACAAGGTCTTTCATGATTCCCTGCCTGCTGATTGCTTTTTCCATTTCTTCATTCATGTTAATCCTTCCACCTACTATTTTCTGCCTGTGGCCTGAAGAAGCAGCACTTCTGTGGGAAACAGCTTTTGTGCGTAGGAAGAGACCTGGATGAGCCAAGCGTGCCAGCAGAGCTACCTTTTAAATGAAGAATGTGCTCATAGAGATCAGGGCTGCACAGCACTGCAAATGTTCCCACTCAAAACATGGAACACCACCTGTCTGGTGGGAGCTACATACAACTCGTCAGGAATTGGTGTAGCACGAAAGCCAGCTTTTTGTACTTGCCATGACAACCAGGACTTCACATGTGACAATTTTTTCTGCAAAACCCATTTCTTATACGAAGTTTTCATGTGACACCACACAAACTTTTTAAACTCTCCATCTGACACTGTCTCTAAGTGCACTTTTGAATGAAACTGCTGATGTGTGTTTTTTATTTGTACATGGAATTTCTATCAAAAGTAAACAAAACATTTAAAACCATAAAAAAACATTCCTGACATCCACTCAAACATGATATAGAGCCTAAACTGTAATTTCAAACAGTTACAGAGTTGTATTTGAAAAATATTTTCAGTATCATGGACAGCTTCACTTATGTCAGATTCAAAAATGAATACTGAAGTTGTTCTACATTCGTAGTTTGAATCCAAAGTAATTATGCCATGTAAGTCAATTTTTATGGTGATAGCTGGTTTGGAAGACACAGAGAGATAAGGAAAAATAACTTCCTAATTATTGCCTAAAAGTTTGTATAAAGGCTAGGCCATAAGAGCAGTAAGGCCTTCCTCCCTCCAGATCCTCCTGGCATCTCAACACCCCATGGGACATAATTTATGGTCCTTCTGCTAAGATCCATTCCATACAGCTTATTATGCAAATAAAACCAATTTTGAGTGGTAACAATAAAGCAAGCACATCAGATCACCCCAGCTTGTTTCACTCACTGTGCTGTTAATTTTAGTTGGTAAGAAAAGTGATGATGCACACAGGTTCTTCAGTGTACCATTACTTCAGCATTGAATCCCACCACAACTCCTCGATTATTTTAGTATACAATTCAGAGAAAATATTATTTTCCTGCATGTTACAATTTACTAATCAAGAGTAAAAATGTACATTTAAGAAACTCAAAGGCTCAGTCGAAAACTACAAGTCTTTCTTATGGATGATGTCCAACAGAAAAATTATGTTCCAAATATAACATGTAATTACCACCCAGTCATTTCAAGTACTTATCTATGAATCTGAGGAGGGGTTCTTTGTTTATTTTTTTAATCTCAAGACTTTGTAATTATTGTTTTGGCATCCAAGAATTCCAACAGTTGGTGGGGTGCTGCCAAAAAGATCTTTTCTTGCAAGGTGCTCAGCACCCTCCTTTCCAAGAAAATCAGCGTTCAGTTGCTGGTTCTGGCAGCGTTTCACATCATCTTTGCTGCGCTGTTTCCTCCACGCCTCAGTTCCTTATACGTAAAAATCAGAATAGAAGTCCTGTCTTCAAAGGGTGATCTGAAAGCAATAGCTGAATAACACGATTGTATCTGGGAGGGCTGGTCCACAAAGTCTATTACGTGTGCTAGATCCCATTTGAGTTAGGGGAGGTGGCTATATATATGTACGTGTATATCTAGAGAGGAAGGGCTTCCTTGTAGTATCAACTAATTTCTTTCACATTACAAGACTTAGAGAACTCTCCATTTGCCCTGCAAAACCCACAGTGAGGGCTTTACAGCATCTGGAATGAAGCAAGAACGCTGTAGCAGCGGTACTGGGGTCCCTTATCTTTCAAGACTGTATTGTTTGTGGATTCACCAGATTTACTTCTGAACCACAGAGAACCATGAATGGGATCCTGGAAGATTTTATTTTAAAAACAAAAAATCAACATGCAGTGAGTATTTTAAAAAAACCCTGCCCATTTCAGCAGGCACAGATCATCCTAAATCGCATTCCTGGTAGTATAGCGCTGCTCATGCACTTCCTATGGCATGTGAAAGGTAAATGAAATATAGCAGCCCTGTAAGATTTCTTACACAGCTGTGGCTGTATTCAATAAGACGCTCTGCTGTGTCAGTGCCACATCATCTCACTGAACTAGCAGAGAAGCATCATATTCATCAAAAATCAAGGGCCGAGCAAAGAGCCAAGAAGAAAGGCAGAAGTGCAATCCTGCCGGGGCTCCCTACCCAGCAGAAAGGACAATTTTCCGCTTTCTCGCAGGGCCTGCGGGCTGTGTTTGTCACTCACGCTGTTTTCCTGTACTTGTGTTAGTGCTGCCTGTCCTAGGTGTGTTTCTAAATGAGGGAGAGGGAGCGTGTTTGTGTGTGCGCGCCGAGTGTTTACAAGAGTTATGGTAGCAGTTCTCAGCAGTCCACTGAGAGTTCTAGGAAACGGCCCCTGTTATTTTATTCTCGGTCAATGTCAGCTCATGTCAGGCAGTAAAGATCACACAGGACAGCCCTCTCGCTCCATCTCGCAGTCCTGGCCGGAGGCCTCAATGGGAGAGGGAAAGGGAGCGAGCTGCGAGTGGGCGGAGAGCCTTCCCAGCACTCTACCAACCACTGCAGGAGGAATTATGATAAACACCACTCTGGAAACCAGATACAACAGTACATTGTGTTCTTCTTCGGAAAAACAACCCGACTTCAGCTCACTTAAAGTAAACAGTTAATCCTGTTTATCTTTTTTTTTTTTCTTTCTTGATGAGTTGTTAACAGAACAATCTCTTCTGCAAAGCAAATAAGAGATCAGTGCCTTAAATTCATACAGAATTTTTCTTTCCCCTAGAAAAAAAAAGCAGTTTGATATGTAAACTTTCTACTATCAGCAAACAGTGTGGAATAACAATCTTTCTTGGCTTAAACTGACTTAACAAAGCCATGCCAAAACTGAATGAAACCTTTCCCTCACTTACATATTTTATTTTGGAAAACTGAGGTCCCAAACAGAATGTTCTATTCATCCCTTTTAACTATTCCGTTTCTGAAAAGAACAAGCAAAACTGGTAAACCAAAAAAAAAAAAAAAAAAAAAAAAAAATCAGGATATTTGTTGTCCTTGCCACTGGAGCACAGGGTGCCTGGGGAGTAGAGATCAGCTACTGAGCAGGGGGGTGGCTGATCCCAGGTTTTCTCAGAGAGGTAAAAAAAGAGGAATCAGACTAATTGACTGCAACTAAGGTAACAAACTGTTATCATCCTCCTTTTCAAAATATATGCTTACTGTGCAAATTCATGGTGTCCCTGACTTCCAATAATAAGGGTGATTAATCAGAAAAGCAGATGGAATTGATTATGTTGTTTTGATGGAGTCACTACAGTCTCCCTATTAACTACTTCTTATTGGGGACTCTAACCCAGTCCACTGAAAGCTACAAGGTTTCCCAGAGGGAATTTTAACTTTTAGCACTCAGGAGTTTAAATAGTTCTGAAAGTCAACAACGAAAGTGTGCTTAACATCCCTGGTCAGTAAAGTTTGTTGATTTAGCTATTTATAATCAAAAAAATACATGATTTGAAAAACTGTAAGAGGAGAAGAAAAATATTTCTCTGTTTTATTTTTACTCATTTTTCAAGCTGAGAGCCTGTGTTTTCTGTGCAAATGATGTCATGAAGTGCAAAAACGTAAATTCAAGCAGTGAAAATCTGATTTTCAGATTTTAAAAAAAATGCAAAATTTTTATATTTTCCTGTTAGTTTGGGTTTCTTTTCTTAAACTAGTTTGTGTTTATTTTTAAATCTTTTGCAGCAGTTGCTGAATTTACTCTGGTGAGCTCTAATGTGACAGAGCAGGAAAAAGCAGAGCTATTTCCCATTGCAGAAGGGAGGCAGGGTTGGGAAGCAGCTGCCAGTGTCTGGGGCCAGAACCCCAGAGGAGCAGCCTAAGGACTGTTCCCCCAATCCACCACTTAGCCCACATGGCCTCCAGCCAAGACTGGAAGAGCCAGTATTGGTACGACAGGAGTGCTGCTGAACACTTCACCTTGCTCCAGGTGCACCCTGTCATTTAACCCCCACCCTCCCAGGGCTGCACCTGTAAAAGAAAAGCATGGCTGTGCCTTCATGATTGCAGGTCTGGACTGTCAAATTTGTCCCCAAATTGATGGACAGCCCACAGCCCTATCTATGAAGGATCCAGCTTGCACCAAGGTGCTGCAGCTCCGAGCAGGGTGGGTACTGGCTGCAGGACTGCAGGGAAGAAGCAACAGACTTTGGTAAAAACTCTCTCTTGGGAAACCAGAGAAGAATGTGGTGGTTCTACTGTCTCTACTTTTTGGGAAACTCTTGGGCGCAGGAGAAGAATGCAATAAACCTAAATCATTTAGGGTGCAGTTGTAATCCATGTACAAGAAAGACCCTCATGTCTGACCCCTTGGCAGTTGACCACCATCACACATTCCTTCAGGAGGGAATGGATCATCAGAGGAATGCAGATAAGAGGTGAATCAACTGCAGATCTTTAGGAGATGACACAACAGCAGGAAGAAAATGTGGAAGGCGAAGGAGACAAAGATGAGGAGGAAATGTCCTCTGGTATCACCTCTTTTCCACTTCCTTTCTTACACCTTGCTGTTCTCCATATCTCTTTTAGTTAGGGATTGGGGGAATTGCCAGTCTGTAGTAACACCAGGATTATCCCATGGATGACCTATAAGTATTACTGAAGGAGCACTTTCCCCATATACACTGGGATTTTTTACATAAGAAATTATGGACACAACAAGCCCTGCTGAAAGGGTGGTGGGTTCAGATGGCAGCAGTTCTTCCGATCTGAAAATGAAAAAGTAAGTTTATTTGCCATTTTAAGCTTTTATTTAAACTTGGCAAAATGAGAAATCCCATTTTCAGTCATGGGTCAAGCAAAGCTTTATAAATTACTTTTAAATAAGCTGTAGGTTTGGGCCATTATCTAAAGCTCACTCAAATTATTAACACCTTTCCATTGATTTCAATGAACTTTATTTCATGCTGTATAGCAGGCAGAGAAAATATCTGGGCAGCATCAGTTACATTCCTTCATCTTGATTTCATTCAATCATTCATGCAAATTCCAGGCTTTTCTTTCAAACCACCTAAACTGAACACCAATCAAAGATCAAACACTGAAGCAATCTTATAAGCAGCACATGTAAATTTTGTTTTAATTTCAAGGAATCATTTTTAGCAGGATCAGAACTTTGAATACAGTACATAAAAAGAATTGGAAAATTGCCTTATTCTCTCCTTTTTGTTTGTCTGATTGTTGGTTTTTGTTTTGTTTTTGTTTTTGTTTTTTTTTTTTTGGGTTTTTTTTTGTTTGTTTGTTGGGGTTTTTTTTTCTTTGTTTTTCGGTGGCATTTAATTGGCTAATCTTAAAACAGGCACAGAGAACAGCTCAATTCTTTCAGCACTTTGGTTATCTTCATATGTATAAGATTTCAAATATTATGTGGGCTAGTGGGAAGTGTCCTAAAAATAAAAGAGTCCCTGTTACAGCATCTTAATCTCAATCACCTTGTACAGATGATAGTCTATATTTTATATCTCATGCATGTGGAATACTATTTAATTTAATGGCATAATCAGTAATTACACTGGATTTGATATAATAATCCTGATCAAATACTGAGAAATTATATGCATGGTATATTTGATTCCTTTTTTCACTTCCTGATGCAAAAAAACCCCACTCCTGAAAACAACAAGCTGTTCAAATATCAGTATAGCATAGTTTGTTCTCATCATTTATATTCCAAGGAAAAGAAGAAAACAGGACCAAGTCTAATCAAAACTACAGGAAGTGTTTAGAGACATGAAAGATAATAACGTAAATTAGAACTGGATTAGGGTCCTTAGTAAACCTATTTATTCATGCCAAAAGAGGTGATTTAATATTCTGTGGTTAAGATTCTGGGTTTGTGTCTTATCCAAAAGACTATTAACAATAATACATTGTTCTCCTACCACCATGCTGGTGGTGTTACAGCCTCTGATGTGATTCAGCACAGACTTGAAGGGACAGACTCTGCTAAACACTTGGATTTTCCTGAGCTGTCACCCAGTGCAGGCCAGCAGGAGATACAACATCACAGCCAAGATAACAAGATAACTTTTGTCTTTAAAACATGCAGTTTCCTGTTGATACTGTTCTGTATTGTCACATTTGCTGCCTTGTCCTCTTTTTCCTGTCACACATTCCTTCTCTAATTAAGTCTTCAGGGTACTGCACTGAGACATTAGGACAGGGACCTCTCTGTGCCTGCAGAGCACCTGAGATCAGGGTACACACCCTGATCTTCACTGGAGCATCAGTGTCACAAAAGCAGATCAAAGCTTTGGTGTAGCCATTTAATCATCAGTGGCTGCTGCTTACCCTTCTCAACCACAGGCAATAAGGGTTGGTATTTGTATTTTCTGAGTACTGTCAGCAACTTAGTTGCATTTTCCCCCTTCAGGCTCTTCACTTGAGTAGGATCTCTTTGTGGAGAAGGGTGTTAAATCATGCTGTGAGGCTGCTCCTCCAGCCTGGCTTCCCCCTCATCCCCAGAGCAAAGCTTTCAGGAATTATAAGAGGGAGTCTGAAGGTTGCTTTAAGGGGGTTCCTTCCTACTGGACATATGATTATAGGACACAGAGAGCCACCAGCATATGAAAATGACAACATTTAAATAAATATAGGCATATTTTCGTGCATTGCCTGTTGTCATGGGACACGCTGTCCATGGTGTTCTCTCTCTCCACTCCCAGGTAATGTGAGAAACCTGTGGTTTTGGATCACTGTGACACTATGTAACTCATGTACCCCTAAGGTGAAGCATAAAAAGCCCTAATAAAAAACCCTACGTTTTTTAAAACCTAAATTTAAAACCTAAATTTAAATATTGAAATACACTAAAACAAAACTGACAAAGCCTTCAAGCAATATTCTCAAAAATAGGAGACAAAATGCCTACATTTAGAAAAAGTGCTTTCTGATCACCCACTTTTAAAACATGTTTCCTAAACTCCACTGCTGCAAGAAGTGTGAAAATATCAACAAGACAAGAATATAACAATTGAAAACATTGTAAGTGAATCCTACTTGGATCAATTTAAGCATTTTGCTTTACCAATTTTGAAAAAAACTAAGCTAAACAAAGTGGAATTTCTAAACAAGTGGTTTCAGAGTAGGAAAATGGCATTGTTTCAAAACATAGCATTTCAGCAATTTCTCAACTTTTCATTTGCTTGTACAAGCTTTTCATAAGAAGTTTCCATTATTTTACAAGTTGATCTGACAGAAAATTATTTCTTTGAAAAATTCCCAACCATTTTTCCTAGAAATATTTTTCAAACCTCTACTGCAGTAACTATTCACTAACTTTCAAGGCTTTCTTTTGACAAAACTTATTTATTCAGCACACCAAAAAATAATTATCCAGTATGCTTGTGAATAGAAGCAATGCTGAACAGTGAAAGAAATGTAATATAAAGATTTATTTCCCCTTCTTCTCTAACAATAAGCGTAGAAATACATTTGGACATATGTGCTGGGTTTGGCTTGGGCAAAGTTAAGTTTATTCAGAGTAGCTGGTATGGGTCTGTGGTTTGGATTTATGCTGGAAGCAGTTGATAACACAGGGATGTTTTTGTTATTGATGACCAGGGCTTGCACAGTCAAGGCCTTTTCTGCTCCTCACCCCACCCCACCACTGAGGGGGGTACATAAGGAGCTGGGAGGGGATAGATGACCCCAGCTGACCAAAGGAATATCCCAGATTATACAGCATCATGCTAAGGAGAAAGAGGGGAGAACACTCAGAAATGTGGCATTTATCTTCACAAGTCACCATTACCCATAATGAAACCCAGTTTTCCTGCTGATGGCTGAACAACTGCCTGCCAATAGGAAGGGGTGAATGTATTCCCAGTTTTCCTTTGCTTGCACAGGCAGCTTTTGCTTTACCTGTTGAAGTGGTAATCCTACAGTGGTCTACTTTGAATTCATAACTGTCTTTGCCCATTCATTTTCCCCTTCTCCCAGGTCTACTGTACATGTGCTTTACACTACTGCATATACTGACTTTCGTATACCTACTGAACCCAAATTTCAATATGAGCTATCAGTGAAAGATTCCCAGTATTCCTCATTTTTTTTCATTCCACAAGTGAACACAATCCTACAGCTGGTGTGTTAATGTATTAAAACCCTTACATAACAGCGTATTCTTGGTATATTTCATATTATAATTTTGAATTATTATTAAATTGTTATTATTAAGTGGTAGGAGCTGGGACCAATCAACTTTGTAAATACAGCTACGTGAACATTCAATTGATGAAGTGGCAAGAATGTTTTGTAGAAGTCAGTTACAGTTCCTTAGTAGGCAATACTGTTTTCTAGCTAAAAAAAGACCAGTTAACAAAAGATTATGGTGAGCAGAGTAGGAAAAGAAAACGAACAGAAGTTCTTTCTGTTTCACATGCACAAGCCAACAACAGAGGAACAGAAATCTCAAGGCATGGATGCAGATTCGTCTTGGGAACTCCGGGTAACTTCTCCAGCGTCAGCGCCCATAAACCTTAGTAAGAAAGCAAGCAGCCACCAGGTGCCACAGGGAAACACTGAAATTATTCCAAAATGAGGTCATAGGAACGACTCATCATTTCCAAACAACTACTGCAACAACCAGATAGAGGGTGCTGGTGCTGGTCTGGAAGGGCACACTCTTGGGAAAAGCACCGTCCTCACCACCTGTATTTTTGCCTACTTAAGAACAACACGGACAATTCATCTACTTTAACAGCACCTACAAGGTGTTATTTATTTGCCTTTAGAAACACACAAATGGAAACTGCTGCTATAACTGCTACATTATGATAATTATCACAATGATCCTCTTCTTCTACTGACTCACTTTATTAAAGCTGCCAGAAAAGATTGCCTAACTGTGACCACTGCTTAGGAGTTAAGCAGAAGTTCAAACTTTGGGTATTTGTAGTTGCAGAATGCATTGCACCATTTAAGAACACAGTGGGTAAAATGGAATAAGGAGGGAATGCATCCTTTGGATATTAAATGGTTCCTAGTTTTCTTATCTGCAGGGTGATTTGAATAGCATTAAATCGAAAAACAATTAAATCATCAGTATTTTCAAAATAAGTTATCTGAAGCCTACACTGGGCAGAAATAAAATACCAGGTATTTACACAACACACAAAAATAGCTTGGAATCTTATCACAGCTGCACACAAAGTGTTGCTCCCAAAAGCAAGAATATTATTTTTCACACTGCAGCAGCGTTTTCATGTACAGTAAGAAACTTCCACAGAAGCTTTGCACCTCAACAGGCTTTAGTTATAAGTTTTCCTGAAATACAACCCTGACAAAAGGAGAAGCCAAGGAATGCTCTTCCTTTGTCTTTCCAAGTCCTTCCCAACACCGCTGTTTAATCCAATCAAATTACAATGACCTCTGATGAGGTCAGTTTGCAGTAGGGCAAGACACAGAAGAATGGCATGTGAAAAGAAAGAACATCTACTATCTCTGATGACCTAGGGCTGTATTAATCTAAGTAAAACTGCTCAAAGAAAACAGAAATCAGACTTTGAAATGCTCAGGGTCTGAATACTTGGTCTGCTTAGAACCAGACAAAATGAACTTCCTTCTTCTACTTGCTTTGTGTAAGATTGTTGTATTGAAAGACTGAAATTTAACATAGGCAATCTCAGGACACAGGAAACTTTTTACATTTTTTTCAAATTTCTAGTTGAGTAATGAAAGAAATATTAACATCTCCACCTACACTTCCCCACAAACTAAACTTTTTAATGACTAAATTCAGCTAAAAAAAATCCAACTTCTCATGGCAGGCATTTGAGTGCTCTGTAGATTTCAAAATAATTTCTGTCTTCTGCAACTTGAAATTATGTCCACTGAAGGATTTTTATGTAAAACTATAAAATTATGTGGTTTTCATGATGTACCAGAACAGCAAAATCTTAACCTAAACGTTCTTCCTTATACAAATGTAGATGCATATACACATACATACTGAACTTTCAGACTTCAAATCACTATTTTCCAGGTGGTATCAACAATGAGGTTAGCATCCACAAACTCAAAATCCCACAGATTTAGGAACCACAAACTGAAAACCAGTCTCATGTCAGAAAGTAGAGAAACCAGATGAAGGTTTTTTCTGCCCTACACTGCTGATTCCACAGTTTTAAGCTGTCTGCCCTCCTTCCTCATAACTGTGATGGCAAAACCAAGTTAAGACAGCGCGATAAATCAGATCAGGGAATTGATTTGCCTTAAAAAACAGATTTCAGATGCAAAAATGAAGNGGGAAAGGATCACCTCCCCTGAACTGCTGGCAGTACTTTGTCCACTGCAGCCCAAGGTCCTTTGTAACAAGGGCACAGTGCTGGTGCAAGTTCAATTCAGCATCCACCAGGATCCCCAGGATCTTTTTTAGCCCAGTTTCTTTCCTGCTGGACAGCCCCCAGCGTATTCTGGTATTTGGGGTTGTTCCTCCCCAGGTGAAGGACTCTGCATTTTTCCCTTGTTATGTTTTTTTTTTTTTTTTTTTTTTACTATTAAATACTGCAACAGGTTTTCCCTACAAGTGGTAAATGCCACATCCCCTCAAGAATTCCAGGTCATGTTGGATGAGGTTCTGAAACACCTTATCTAGTTGAATATGTCCTTGGCCAAGGCAGGATGGTTGGACTAGACAGTCTTTAAAGGTCCCTTCAATCCAAACCATTTTATGGTTCTGGGTTTTTTTGGCATCAGTTTGCTGACTTAGCATCACAAACAGCTGTCCCAGCTCATCTGAATGGGCACCCTGGCATGTAGTGGCAAAAAGACAGCTCACTGGGATGAGGAAATCTGGGGAGATAGACATGGAGTCAGATTAATTTCAAAGCAGATTAGAGAGAGAGAGAATAATTTAGCATGGA
>WEIU01016032.1:708393-747928 GCA_013389925.1 Aegithalos caudatus | reverse complement strand
AAAAATGACCAGAGGGCTGGAGCACCCCTCCTATGAACACAGGCTGCTGAGACAATTGGGATTGATCATCCTGGCAAAGAGTAGACTCTGGGAAGACATTATTGCCTTTTCACATTTAAAGGGAGCTTATAAGAAAGATGGGGACAAATTTTTCAATTGGTTTTGTTGTGATAGGAAAAAGGGTAATGATTTTAAAGTAAAAGAGGGTAAACTCAGACCAGATANATCTAGTTGAATATGTCCTTGGCCAAGGCAGGATGGTTGGACTAGACAGTCTTTAAAGGTCCCTTCAATCCAAACCATTTTATGGTTCTGGGTTTTTTTGGCATCAGTTTGCTGACTTAGCATCACAAACAGCTGTCCCAGCTCATCTGAATGGGCACCCTGGCATGTAGTGGCAAAAAGACAGCTCACTGGGATGAGGAAATCTGGGGAGATAGACATGGAGTCAGATTAATTTCAAAGCAGATTAGAGAGAGAGAGAATAATTTAGCATGGATTTCCCAATGAGAGATCACAGTTTTGTCACGCCCAAGATGAAGCACAAAAACAAATGGGCTTTCTGCCAGTGGCTGAAGGTCCATCACAATCCTCCTGCCTCAAGCATTTGTCTTTTGGCTTGGTTTTGATGGAAATATTGGTCTGAATCCCCACAGACTGGGGGGAATTGTTATTCTTGCAAGAATAACACTTGTAAAAATAATTTTTACACAAAATATTTATACAAATGATAGCACACAATGTAACATTTAAAACAATACTGCATTTTAATTTTATAAGTGCAGAAGAGACAGGCAAATTTAAAAATATAAGCTTAACCTAGCAGGACCAGCAGAAACACTTCAAAATCACTGAAAGCCAGTCTAATGGAAAACATGTTTAAAACCCTATAAAAAGTTTACTTTTTTGCATATTTTAAAGTCCATTTAGTCTTTTCAGTTTGCCAATGTGCAAATGTGCATTTACAATTGTACACCACCAAAACAGACAAACACATAACCTAATTTCCCTGGAATAAAAAGTTCACTAACACCTAATATGTAAAACAGTCTTCAAAAGTGAAGTTCAGGCTTTCAAACTCAAATTTCAATCTGTGTACAACTGCCAACTACACTTCTGACTCATATTTCTTCTCATGTACCTTTGGTATAGTTTACTGAATTTATTCAACTTACCTAAAGCTTCAAATGTGGATGCCATTTAATGGTCCACTGTAGTGATTCTCTATTTTACTTGTTTTAATTATTTTATAATCGGTCTTATTTTTAAAGATTGTTTCAAGATCCTTCAGTGACATCTGCAACTCTTGAAATACACTGGAGTAAAAAATTACTATGTTCAAATGAACATATTCACTTTAGTATTTTCTTTTCCTGGGGCTGAGGCAGATCAGCTGGTAAATGAGACTGTTATTAACATTTTTTCCTTTGGCTTATCACTTCATACTTGCAGGAATTATATTTCTTTTTCATAATGACCAAAATAGTACCTATTTAAGGAGATAGTGACAATCCCAGCAAAATTTCTTGCTGACATAAATGGAGGGGATAAAAAAAGAAAAGAAATCATGTTTGCTGTTTTTAAAGAACTAAATGGATATAAACCGTCAGACTCTGGATCATCATTAAGCACAGGCCAAAGCATTGGCACGAATGACCGTGTTGTGAAGCCTACAAGCTTTTTTGGTTTTTAGTTCACATTCCTGTAGAGTGAGACATTCTTAATTTGAGAGAGCTACGGGTAAACATTTATGGGAAAAAATTATTAAATATTTCCTTTCACAAAGGTATCAGGCAAAATAAAAATAAAAACAACTCCTCCACAAAATGCTAAGGGTGGTCTTTTAACTATCAAAATTCAGCAAAGCAAATGAGATCTCTATGCTCCTTTGTGACAGGCACTTGGGGCTTTTACTATTGAGAGACCAATCTTCCCTCTACCATTTACCATTCACAAGCTCCTACTACTTCATTTTCAGATTAGAATAGTATTATCCATATCCATGTGAAATGGATATGCAAGTAGTCCTGTCCATCATATGGAGGTAATAGCAATTTATGTACACTTGCACCTAGATTTAGCATTAGAGAAGAAGTGAAAATACCTACCAGCTAATGGTACATATTACACCACCTGATGTAATATATAACTACTGATTACTTCCCAAACCTCTCACTGAACTCCAGTAGCCTTTGAGAGCTGTTTGTTGCAATTCAGTTTATGAGACAATATTTTAAATGTTCTTACTCCAAAGAATTCTTGGAATGATGAAGACGTCTGAATATTTTCTTTCTAAATATGAAACATGTTCTGCTTGCAGAAGATTTCAGAATTTTAAACAAATATAAAACACAGTCTATTCACTCCAATAAAAGGAGACCTCCTGTAGAGGGGTATGAGGCTTGAGTGGCCACTGCAATCTCTGCTGGCTTTAGCCCTTAGCACTATAACTCATTTATCTAAGCCTGAGAAATCCAGAGGAACACCTAAGAATGTGTATCAGATGTGTTCTGGTCAGTGTGTAAACGGAGCTGAACCTTATTCCAACTCTACAAGTAGGAGCATGCTGGCCTGACTGCACATGAACCAGGGACATCAAAGCTCTCTTCCTCCTCAGACCAAGTAAGATACAAACTTTCTCCAGAGAAAATTCAATGGCATGCACACCACCCCTGCTGCACTATAAATTTATGTGATTTTGAGCTACTGAAAACACATAAGATTGCCTCCTCTTCCTTGTATCTATAAAATGATGCGTGGCTACTGGCTTCTTAGGAAAGGTGTTCCTCTCCCGATCCCTCACTAATTGTCAAGACCAAAATCCAAAGAGTTTGCACTAAATGGGTGAATCTTTGAGAGCAACCTGGTAGCTCCTTCCAGTCAGTGTGCAAAGATGAGGTTGATTTTCAAAATTTTATCACAATTGTGGTAAGGCCAGGGTTTTATTAGTACTTCCAGTATTTGATGCAATTTCCTATAAACTCCCCAATGTAGCTCAAAAATAATCTGGGGCACCATCAGTATAACAAAACCTTGGGCATATGTTTTCCTGAAATGTCATGCAAACATCCAGAAGAGTTCTCTTTGTGGTACCACCTTAATGGTGTCACAACAGAAAAGGAAAACTCAGTAATGATAAAAGCAAATTTTGCTTCTCAGATGTCCAATGGAACAATACACCAAAGATTTAACCTTCCAAAGGAACTGGCAACAGATATTCAGCAGAATTAGTTTCACAGCACTGTGTACCACCATGGTTATGCATAAAGATGTCATAGAGCTTGGCCTTTGAGGAGAGAACAAAATAATTGAAAAACAGGAGGAGAATAAACGATTTTTTCCTGGGGACTGTGCTATGCTAAATAACTGATCCTTCTTGAAAAGCCACCAGTATCATAGTTCTTTGACTGGTTCACTAGTTAACCTGCTGCTTGTCGGTAAAACTGGGAGTATTTATCAGCTGGTATTATTAGTCATGTGGCTTCAAACATTAATCATATTTGTTGAAAAATTTGGTGTAGTAATTGCAGCTTCTTACTCATGAAGGATAAAATGCTGCATTCCACTTAAGTTTATTGAAAATTTCAGGACTATGTTAACTGCTGCCTAATATATCTAAAATATAGTCAAATGAAGTTTTGTTTTTTTTTTAATTAAAATATTATTTGTATGTGGCTTACTGTATTTCTTCTAGGAAACAATAAAAGGGTAAAATGCCCTAACAAAGCATCAAGATATTATGACATAGTAAAAGAGATAATCCTACCTGGTTGTCACACCTTTTAAGATTATGTATAAGGAGTCTTTTGTTCTGGTTTTTAGAATGTCAAGCAACTCATAAATAATAATCTGGACCTAAATAAACACACGCTAGTTTAAAATCCCGTATTTATTTAAAGCATTAAATTAATCATTACTTGAAGTATTCAAATGGCATTATCTTTCCTCAGTTTCTTACCTAACATCTCATTTGTAAAGGCCATGCCATGTAAGACCATGCCAAGAAGCTAATGGCAAATTTTTCTCAACTTGTTTAAAACATTCACCAGACAGTTTCAAATACCATCAGAAAGGCTTAACATTATTATATAATGCTAACTTAAAGTAAGGAGCTATCTGTAAGTCTTTAAAGCAGGAGAAACCAAATTAGCAGGATTTCCTCAGTATTCCGTTAATACAATTACCTCAATTCCTGTATTTTGTCATTCCATCAGTAACATTAAGATTTTTCACCAGATTTACAAGAAGCAAAAATTTGAAGTAAAAAGACCCTGATAATACAATCAAGATTTTAAACCCCTTACATGTTAAAGAGTTTGTTTCTTGGGTTTTTTTAATAAGAGAAAAGTATCTTCACTTGGGTTCACTTCTCCCCATCACTTGTAACATACCTAGATAAGCTTAAAATTTTTTTTTGTTTGTTTGTTTTTTGTTTTTTATTCAAGAGAGTTCAGTTACATATTAAGAATTATTCTTTGAAATACAGTGGTTTGTGTCAACTTAAGAGAGTAACATGGAGAGATGTGTTTTTAAAGTGGGAAAATCACAGCAACCAATAGACTTGAGCAATGAAGGTGCATACAACCTCTAAGAGAGTAGATGATGGGACAAAAAGGGAGCAGGGCCAAATCTTGGATCAATCCACTATGAAAAAATGGCTAAATTGGTGTTTGAAGGATTTCTTGACAAAGACGGCAATGTCCAGTTGCCCCCTCCCTCCAGCCCCCTTAAGTAATAGATAGTTGCACTCAACTAAAACCACCTTTGTTTAAACACACAGTTTCTCCTACCCTCTCTCATTATCTGGTCAGAATTAATGATTATCTGATTAATTAATTGTTACTCAATTACTACCTAATCTAATCCCCATCAAGCAATCCTAGGCACACCTTCACAACCACAATAAATAAGATGAATGTTCATCTCCTCCTCTTCTTTTCCCACATCTCCTTCCTCTCCTCCCTTTCCTACTCCCCCCAGATTAACACAATCTGTGTTTTATTTTCCTGTATGAAATCCAAGAACTAGAGTGTTCTCTCTACATTTTCCCCACAGGTGAAGAGGAGATGCTGGTCCCAAGCCCACCCACTGACACTCGCAGTGAGTCTTGCAGTGTTGCAGTTCTAGCAGAACTCCTTACTGGTCCCACATTGCTCAACATTCCTTGACTCTCTTCCCACCACTAATGCTATTTTTTGGGGTTCTTCTAATTTCTCAGCTCCTTTCAGAGAAGCACCTCCTTAGGCCAGCTCACTTCAGCTTGTTCAGAGAAAAATTCTATTCATCCTGAATGAACAAATTACTTCAAACATGAAACAATCAAAATAAATACAAATTCCTGAATAAAATTCTAATCACTGTACTGCCCTATTCCACATGCTCCACAACTGGTCTATATGCCATATGCCAAAATGATTTGTATATACTATTGACATTTTTCATGTTCCCTGCAATGTTTGGAATACCACATGGCACAGGGTGCAAGAAGATAAGATCATTTATGTAAGCAAAATATGACCTTACAAGTGTGTAAATCCCTTATGTGCGTATGCAGGAGAAATAGCTGCGAGTACCAGTACTATTTGTATGTGTAATTATTTGCTTTACATGCCACATCAATTCTGCAAACAAATAGTGACTATTTAGCAATATTCATCTCTTTTTATTGTATAACACTGAGCAGGGGAGCGAGACAGAGAAAGGTAAGACCTTAAAGTCCGTTAATAAATATATATTGGCTGCAAATTAGTATAGAGATGTCAAGTTTGTGCTATGAAAACAGAAATCCATGGATAATAAAACAGCAGAAAATGGAAAAGACAGCCTGATCCAAAAAAAAAAAAAAAAAAAAAAAAAGAAAAAAAAAAGAGAGAAAAAAAAAAAAAAAAAAAAAAAAAAAAAAAAAAAAAGTGCAACAGGCTGTGCAGCTCTAGTAAAAAACATGGGCCAAGAAAGAGTAAACACAGAGTTTATATGTATCATTCATTCATATAAACATATATATATATAAGCCCACACACATCCTAAGTTGTGTTCTTGTGGACTTTTTTGTTTTTAATAATTCATGATTTTACTAAAACTTACTAAACCTTCCTGTTTAGAGTCTGAAGGTGATAAGGTTAAGTACTCTGAAATCAACAGATGACACATTCAGTTTTCAGTACATATGTATATTTTGCAGAAATCTGGTATTACATCTCTTTTGAGTATTTTGCACCTGTTCCTCTCAACATTATGGTTAAAGAATGTATATCTGAATTAGCAGGCCCACAGCTTGATCAAACCAGTCCTGTTTGAATCGGGGGATATTTGAGTCCCACTGCTGGGTAAGAAAGAGGAATTCTGTCAGCCCCGGGTCAGGCTACAGGTAAGTGCCACCCACTTGTTGCTTCACACATATGGAAAGTATCATGTGATGCCCTCACAGAGGGAGCTGGAACAGTGTGGTTTATGCCCTGCTTGGGAGGATGGCTTGGGAACAACTTTGCTTTAGCTCACTGTCCTGCATCTTGAAATATTTCCTGCTTGGGGTGGCATGAACCTCCCAGGCTGGAGGAGGAAAGTCTATCCTTTATCTCCCCCTCCTCCCTTTCCAACCCCAACTGTTTCCATGGTAGAGCCAGCTGTAGCCACTGCCAAAGAAAACAAGTCATTTTCCCACCTCGAGGGCATTCCCCTCTGAACATCAAACGTCTACAGCAAACAATGGAGTTGAAACAGCTTTGCAAATAAAAGGTCACAAGAATTTTTCATACTGGAAAATATCAGGCTACCTACAGGCAGGGGTTGCTTCCAGCTCACAAACACTTCACATGCTTTCAAACACACTTCACTGTGAGCTGAACTAGTCTTAGCTGAGACATTGCACGGTCCCAGTGATGTAACTTGAATTCATTCTCCCTCAAGCTATTTTGTAATCACCTTAATTGTCAGGTCTCAAAAAGAGGAGATTTTTAGCTCTTTGGGAAGGGAGTGCATTTACATGCTGTAAGAAGCCAAGCAAACCGTAGGGTGTTCTGAAATAGCAGGTCACACACTAAGCAGTGCACAAAGTAGGGGAAAGGAGAAAGGGCATGTGCTACTGGAGAGCTTCAGGGAGAGGAGCAGAGCATGTGATAAGCTGTTGAGGGAGCTATGCTTTGCAAGCTCTAGCCAAAGGACAAATGAGCAATGCAGAGAGAGCCCCTGGCTGCCAGAAGCTACTGAACCCACACTACAGGCCTCCATGGAGACTTGGCAGCACGGGATTCAGCAACAGCAGGAGCCACATGTTTTCTGGGCTCCTGCTCTATGCCTGCACACACGCTCAGCCCTGCCAGCACAGCGGTCTCCCATGGGGTCACATTTCCCCATTGCCACCCTGGACCCCACCCAAACATCCCCTCTGCTCCACTACAGCACTGGCACTCCTGTCTTCTCCACAAGCAAACTCTGGTGGTCTTCCTGCTCTCCCATCTCTCAGAAGCAGAGGAGTTAGTCAGGAAGTGTGTGATACCCGCTGAGTGTTGCTGCTAAGAAGACGAATAGAGAACTTTTAGTCTCTAGAGCAGGAGCAGAAGATGAAAGGTATTTCAAGAAATCATTTGGTGGGAAAAATACTGGACAAGATATCACTGAACAGGTTTCTGTTATTAATCCCCAGCTAAACTAAAATTCCTTCAGATGAGCACAACAAAATAGTTTTACTGTGGGAAATTACCAGAGTTTAAATGGGCACCCCACGTATTTGGCATTCATCTCCTCCAGAATTCTGCATACAGGTAAGTCTCAGCAAAGAGGGAAACTGTGATTGTCTGCATTTTTCTGCATTGCTGGGGCAGTGGAGGAAGGGAGTGGCAGACTTGGGTTGAAAGTTTTAAATTTTCATAATTAATTATGTTGCAAATGAAAAATTGTCATAATTTCATAATAAAAAAGGACTTGCTTTGAATTTCTTTTTAATTTCCCCACTTTCCTACTGGATATTTTAGCAGACACAAGCCAGGAGAGCCAGTGACTGGAAGAGTAGTTGAGCACTTGCTCATTAAGAGAATTAACCCTACAGGTCTTTCACAAATCACCATTCTGCCAACTCCCATGGGAAGCTGCCCAACAAGACCATCACTCTCGCTTACTGCCTACAGCTTCTCCCAAGATTTCAACACCTTTCTGTACATTCATGCTTGACCTTGAGTGCCCAGTATGGAAATTCTCCTCCAACTTGCCTTCCCTCCTCCTTCCTCACTTGGACTTGACTGGTCAGCCAACATTTTCTTCACAATAGGATGAAGAAAACCTGTGAATCTGACTAATTGCAGGAAGAGACTCTGAGAACAAAATGTCTGAGTTTTTAGATTTTAAATGTGGGTAATTGAGAAAATGAGACTTCACTGGTGAAGGAAACTGGTAGTTAGAGGTCACTGATAACTGGGGGTGAGGGGCAAAGGGAGTAGTTCAGACATTGTCTGTCATTGGTGTATAAAACGTTTCTGTTTGACAGTTTTCTGTGTTCAACCATAAAGTGACAATTGGTTTATAGATACTGTAACTTTAATCTTGGCAGAGACGATCAATTCAGACTAATCTCAAAATCTTAACTCAGCACTTCCAAATAAAAACAGAAATGAAAAATTGTTACTGGTAAATAGATCATATGAATAATCTTTTTTTTTCTTCGTTTTTTTTCCACAAGGCACATATGCCAACTGCAACAGAATGTCTAGAAACCTTAACCAGGTTCATGCTCCATCACACTGGGCACATGAGGTATGCAGCAGTTTGCTTATACTGCTCACATGCTCTTAGCAAATTTCAGCAGATGTATGGAACAAATGTGTGTGTGTGTGTGCGCACATGAAAAATAATAGGCCATGGAGATATCTACAGGAATCACTACTCATTGTTTCTGTTGTTTTATCTTTACTGTAGTGAGTTGTACTGTGTATGGATCAATTTCCAAAACACAAGGTCTCCAATTCCAGTACCTCCTTAAAGCTTCCTCTTCTTCAGCATCCATTCCATTTGTACATCTGAACCCCAAGACAATTTCTGTTTTTCAAGCAGGCAAAACAATTATTTCTCAGATATTAAACACATTAACATAATACAGACACATACAGAGAGAGAAAATATGCATTAAATGTTTTGCAAAGGGGCCAAAGAAGGGAGTTTCTGGCAATTACTCAGCATAAGGAGTAAGGTATATGGTGAATAGATTAGATAAAATTAGTAGTTGTCAACCCAGTACTGCCTGATGACATAAATTACAGCTTTATCTCTCTCTTATCCATGCCTCCCACATATCATGTGCCTCATTAGGATCCTATGGACAGAACACACAAGAAAAAGACCATCCTCAAGCAATCAGAAAAATCCATCCAAAAAATAACTGAAAAATCTGCCAGATGTAGTAAAAATTACTTCACTTTGTTACAGGACTTTATTATGTACTATCTTATACTATCACAGCATTTGAAGAATGGGAAAATCCATGCTGTAACCAGATGCCTTGTCATGGTTAAAAATGCCTCCTTGCCCTCAAACACATGTTCTTTGCGTGTTGGAAAAACTGGCCACATATTAAAACCAAAAAATTGAAGACAACTGGCAAGTGACTCAGCGAAAGGACTGGGCAGTCAGGATCTAGCTATGTCAAATTCAGCTGGGTTCAGTTAGATGACACAGACTGTGTGAACTTTGAGAAAGCACTAGAAACACCTTTGCCAAATGTTTGGAGGAGAAAGATGTTGCTTTTTAGGCTACACGGTCTATACAGTATCTGGTACAATCATCTGTGACCAAAACACCCAAAGCTAGCAGCACAGTGCTGGTTGTCCCAGCCATCTGTGGGAAAACATGGTTGGATAAAACTGCTTTTCCCAATTATCCACATTCCTCCAAGTTCTTGCACAGAGGTTTTCGTTTCAGTCACAAGAGAATGAGGAACAAATGAGCAAGGACCCTGAATGGCTGAACAGTAAGTCCAAAACAAGCCCAAGGGCCAGCATGTGATGACATCGAATAGGTCATTTCCTTCTGCATAAAAGAAACTAATGCTTAGGAAGCATTTAGCAGAATGGTAAAAATGAACAAAAATGTTTTCTACCAGATCACACCAAAGAAGTTTCCAGCAGATTTAACGAATGGTGCAAAACATTCCAGCATAATTTTGCTGGTTTGCGTTACAAGGAAGAATGTGAGCACATCAAAGCTTGAATTTGTGAGTAAGAAATTATTCTTCTGGTGCTCAGAAGACCAGCTCAAAGTCACCGGGCAGCTGACTTTGAAATTAGAACAAACTGAGCCTTGACCACATTTGTAAAGGCAAAAGAGAACCAAATCACAGACACGATCTGTAGGGAAGTCTAGATACTGCACATAAGTTTTCCCACCTGTATTTTGAAGTTAAGGCTGTAGGCACTGAACACGCATAATTCATGAGCTGTGCTTCCACAGCCTCACAGGGCTTTCAAGAGCCTGTCACATTCTTCTCAAGTGGATCATTAAGGGTGGTGTACCTAAATGGATGGGTGGAGGAAATTTATCTGAACAGAAGATTAGAAGTGATTCAATTTTGGGAGATAACCTCACTTTTTGTCTTGTGTGACTATAGTTCAACCATGTGAGCTGACACTGGCATGTGGGGCTACTTAGCAGTTTCACACACAGATTCTCTTGTGCAGATGAAAAAGAATAGTACTATAAAGCTTCTTTTTGTGAACCATAAAGGTATATTTCTGACATGATGTAATCAATGCTTTCATGAGGTTAGGCTTAAAGAGGCAAACAGAGTTTCTTACAATGAACTTTTTGAATTCCCCTTGATTGAAAAGATTTCATCGCTGACAACTGGTGGGACTGTGGCAAAGACAAGAGGAGTGGAAATTCATGCTGAGATCGTTTTACAATGGAGAAGGAATCTTTTCTCTCTGTAAAACACATGGCAAATAGTAGCAAAAGAGGTGGGAAGAAGAGGAATAGAATGATGGTCTTCAGTACAATCTACTTTCAGAAGAAAAAAACTACTTGAGAGGGAAGTCAGTGCTGAAACTTTCCATTCCAAGGCTTTAACTATTAGAAGAACTAAATTATCTGTGAGAAAGTACTAAGTTCCTTCCACACCTTCTACAGAAATGCAAAGCAGGGTATAGACAAAATTTCCTACTTTCCTTTAGGTATCTCTGTGGTTGCCTGGATGAATGGAGGTACCAGAATTGTAAGGAGAACACTGACTGACCGACCAGGAAAGGAAATTGTCTTATTGGTGCAAATACGAGAGACCACGGTGCTTGTCATACTGGAGGTCTAAAAACAAAACTTCTCGTGCCTTCCTCATTCTCTGCTTCTTAGTTGCTTTTGTTATTTATTTTTAAATACCTCCTGACTAACTAGCTTCCAGAAGAAGAGGGGAGGAAAAATCGTAAAAGCAAAAACTGGGAGAAACCAGAGAAGAATAGCTGAGCCATCAATTTCTGTAGACCAAACCCTTAGGTCCAATTCACCCTGTGCTACTGCCAGCCACTTACATCATTCATAGCAAAAGCTTTAACAGTCCAAACTGGTGTGTTCAAGACTTGCAGGAATACTGCTTATTCACAATCCATCCTAAAAGCTAAACATGAAATAATTTTAGCATCTGCATAGCTGCAGAGCATTATTTAAATAGAACAGTTCTTAAACAAGCAATACGCCATTTAAAGGTGCAAATCTCAGCATTTGCTACACTAAAAGTTTTTATACAAAATCCTCTTGAATCCTGGCAGACTTGCTTGTTAGAAAGGCGCATGCTGTTCGTATATATATATATGTGTGTGTGTGTGTGTGTGTGTGTGTGTGTATCCTGTGTCAGCACAAACAGCCTTCATGTAAACACGCAGAGCCGGGAGTACCATGAGTAACAACTCTGTTTCCATCAGAAGCCCTTTATCCTGCGTAAGAGGTTTGCAGGCTAATAGATGTCCTAGGCTAATGCTAACTAGCTACAGCTGGCTCGCAGCTATAAAAAGCATTAATGAAAACATAAATACTAACTTCTCCCCTTCCCTCAGCCCTGACGTAGGGGCTGCGCAAAGGCAGGGCTTTCCAAGAGGTCTGTGTGAATGAACGGGCTGCTCTGAACCAGCTCGCTCTGGTTCCCCCGGGGTTGTTTACTGAACAGCGTGTGCAGAGACTGCAGAGACGCACTGGGGGATGCAGGGGGAGAGACGCACCACGTGTGCCCTGCCGCAACCCCGAGCCCTGGGCTTCCAGGGAAGCCTTGGGTAGAGGCAGGAGATACCTGTTCTCCAAGGGACCGACCCACGGACACAAAAGTGTCAGCCGGCACTGACGCTGAACGCTGCTCGGCTCTACCATGTATCCCTGTGCTTTGCTGTAATGGCACTCTGCTGTGCTGTCACAGATTCGGCTATAATAAATAATGCAAGCAGTGACATACACGGAGCTGAGGAACAGCACTATACCTGGAAGTTCTGCACGCTCTAAAAACTTACTACAGTGCTTACATTTTTATTGTGCCAAATACAAAACTACATTGCGGGGGAAAAGGAAAGAGACGGGTTTATCCAGGACATACAGAGAAAAGGGGAAAAAAAAGCATATATTTCTACTCCATGGAACTAAGGGTTGCAAACTGAGACCAAAACAACAAGATACTGAAGTGCTACAACAATTTTTATCAATCCACACTGTGCATACACAAAATCTTCATTATTATTTGACTACTGGACTGTTTCTCTGCTCTGTTAAAATGGTTTTATCGTGAAAGCAGATACTCTGCCACCATCTGCTTCTATGGATTTCAGCAGGTGACCTCAGACGGACAAACCCTTCAGGTGTTTGCAGGGAGGCCAGGCATATTGGCTTGCTATCCAATATGCTAGGCTGATCACAAGCATGGATCAATAGGAATCATACCTAGCTTTTATTTTTTGTTTTCATTTTTATAATGGAAATCCATTTGTAGACAAAGTTGATCAGGAAATTTGGGGTTCTTCATCAAAAAAATTTAGGAATACTCAAAAGTACATTTATCTTAAAAAAAAAAAAAGTATCCTATTTCCAAATATCATGATTCTTCTTTTTAACGATTTTGTTCAATACATGACTTTTTAATTTCTTCTGATTTGCACTACACAAATAGCAACTGCAACCAGGCAGATCACCCCCAAACACTGCTTCTCTATATTCAGCAGGGATCAAACAAATCACAGAATGCAAACCATTTGTCTACACAGGAGTTTCCCAAATCTAGCATACAGATGTTATCCTACCAGGTGCAACTCTTGAAAGCATTTAAAAAGAAATTATCCGATTGCAGTTCGTTGATTTGCTGAAGTTACAACCTCTAAACCAGATGTGAAACCTCTTTTTGCCTTGAATTCTCCCCTTTCTTGTACACACAAGCTGATTTCCAACTGATTTCTTAAAAATCCACAACCTTATTAGAGTCCCTTCCCACTTGTGCTGTTGAAACATTAACAGCCTGAGAGACACTGATTTTCCTAACTGTTCATGCATCCACTTCAAATACCCTTTTTTCTCAGGATGTTATTGCTACGATTCTCCTGCAAACCCTGGCAAGTCCAAATAAAAAAGGTGACTCAGATACACAGAAGCACCAAGGTATAGATGAGCTCCTAACCCAGATATTTTTGATCATGACTAAACAGCCCAAGCTGCAGCAAGAAAGCTTTGGCAGTTTTCAGCTTCCTTGGAAAGGAAATATCCACTTACCATTAAATTAAATAGAAATAAAGTAATTAAAAACATTTTTGGAAAGATTAGGCACCGAGTGTCTTTGCTAACATTGTCTTCCACTTCCCACTTACATTATGTTAATACAGCCAGTTAAGTTACAGCTCCATATTGAAGATGTGACATAACTTGTTCCAATCAAATTAATTTCCTTGCACATTTTTCCTCATGTCAAACAGAATTTACAAATTTTGGCATTTGTTCAGAGGCAGTGGAAAATGCACAATCCCATTGTTACAGGACAAAGACAAGAACATCTGTAGTTGTCATGACTAGATCATATTTGAATTCAATAGTGGGGAAAGCTGCTGCCTCAGAGAGGAAATCCACAGCCTCCAGCAGAGCAGGTTATTCACAGCTCCATCCAACCTGGTTCTGAACTCTTCCAGGGAGGGGTCATCCACAACCTTCCTGGGCAACCTGTTCCAGTGTCTCAGCACCCTTACAGTGAAGAATTTTTTTCCTAATATCTAATCTAAACCTACGGTCCTTCAGTTTAAGGTCATTCTCCCTTGCCCTATCACTACATGCCCTTGTAAAAAGTCCCTCTTCAGCCTTCCTGCAAGGCCTCTTTATGTCCTTGAAGGCTGCTCTAAGCTCTTCCCTGGAACTTTCTCTTCTCCAGGCTGAACAGCCCCAACCCCCTCAGCCTGCCAAATGTGAAACTCCTCTGAAGTACACTTTGTGTTCACTCCTAGCCTCAGGCATTTGTAAAGATGTTGTGCACAGGGGTCCACACTGCAGTCAAACACACACCTCCAATCAAGTATCTAAATTCCGTGCGTTACAAAACCATTTTGACCACATATCAGGCAGTATGTATCAGTTAAATAATCCCCTTTTTTCTCACAGTAGGACTAAAATTTAAAAATAACTAAATCTCTCTTAACTGCCAACCCACTCAAATCCTTACACAGTGAACTGTAATATATAGTAAGTTCATCCAAGGCCTTTGCTCATCACTTGTCCCATTGGAGGAGAATGTTCTTCTCCAAACCCTGTTAAGTGCCCTTTAGTCAGAGGAAGTTGAAGCCTTAACTGAAACCAGCTTGAGGATTTCAGCACAGCAGATCCCTACTCAGTGTGATGCTGCTGACTGCCTTTGGCTCTGAGAAAAGGAGCAAATCTAGCAGCCACCAGTAAGGACTGGCACGTGCATATAAGATAACCTTGTTATATTTATAAATCACAAACCAATTTTAAACCACAATGCTTAATGAAAGAACTAATTGTCCTCTCTGAGGAGCTTTGTTTTATTTGCATTGTTTGCATCTTCTTCTTTTGCATTGTATAGAAGAAAGTGTAGAAGAGCTTAAAATTAATGTCCAGGCCTATGTTTCAGCAATATTGTCCCTTTCAAAGTCTGTCTTAATTAATAGAGCATACCCATAATCTGCACAGAACTGTGTGTTCCTGATTCTTTGAGACTCAAGACCTCCTTTTCCACAAAAGAGTATGTTTGCAATACTTTGCAAGGAGTATTGATCTATTATATGCAACAGAAGCTTTTACAAAGCTGATGATAGAAAGTTATTTCTAAGACTCTTCCATTTTTCAAAATTGCTATTACATAAAAATCTGTGCTGATGTTTTTCTGCACGTGCACTACCTCTGCTGTGCATACTAAGACTGTTTAGCTGCCCAAATGGCAAAGAAATTTTGTGCAATGTTCAGGTGTTTAAATTTCTCTCCCAACTGCTATCTCACCTCCATCCAGGAATTTATAACATTTATCACTGCTCAAGGTTCTTGCCTTTGGGTATGATGGTAGAAGGAAAACAAATTCCAGAGACACAAACACAACCTGACTTTTACAAAGGTTTCTGAGAGCTTCAGCACACCTTCAACATTTCCTCCAAGAAGTTGTATAGTCAGTGAAATGTAGAGGTGTAATACACACTTGGAAGATTTCTGCTCTCAGTTCCATCAACCACATAACTTTCAGAGATACAAAAATTCAGAGGAAAAGTCAAAGCCAAGGGTAAGATTCCATACCTTTTACATAGGCCATCTTAGAATAATTCTTGACAAATACCACGTGCTGGAAAATTACTATTCCTGTTTGAAACCACCCAATGTACAATACCACATACTTTGATTCTGGCTCTAGGGCTGGCAAATTATGTTTTCAAATTGTTTGCTTTTTTCTCCCTAGACCAGTCTCTACTGTAGGATAATGTACAGGAACCACATTACTCTTCCCATTCTCACCATTTACACGGTCCCTCAAAAGCAACTAACTGGGTGCATACAGCCATGAAACAAAGGGCAGTGGGAAATGAGGTGTTCAGGTGCAATAAAGCTTCCTCAGCTTCCTAAAGCCCTGCATGTGATCCTCAGAGGTGGGAGGTGTGAAATGCTATGGTTACAAAGGTGAGTGGTGGGGAACACACAGCTCTACACAGTGATGCCTCTATAACACTTACCTGTCTCTCTGTGCTACTCAGGTATCTACAATTTCTCCATCATGGGGAATACATCAGTTATCAGAGCTGCTCCTCCTCCTTCACCAAAAAAAAAAACACTTGGGGTGTTTCTGACTGCCTTCTGTGAGCACAGGGGTGCCTTACTGATCAGTCTAAGCATTTGAGTATGGAGGAAATAAAGCAACCAGTGTCTCCCTTTTGCTAGATGCATATAGGGGCCTGCACACAGAGGCCATCTAATAGCTGGTTTCTATTCCTGTCCATTTGCTTTCCAAGGAGACTGAATCCCTGTCACACTTGTGGTCTGTGCTGGCTGTCATCTTCTTGAGCCTCTTTTCTGTACCAGCATTTTTTATCAGTCCTGACATATTTTAGAACAAAAACAAGTTGTTTAATTGCCTCTTCCCAGCACAGGGACAAAAAACACTGGTGTACATTGAGGGGTCCTTTTTTTTTTTTTTTAAATTTGTACAGAGTATATCAGATAACAGTGCTTTCACCTTGCCCTTGGACAGAATAAGATTATGTAAATATTTAGCACTGAAAAATAAACAGCAATGTCAAATTAACAAATTGTTGTACTGTGGTGGCACTGGAAGTAGCCCAAGTTCCATCTAGTTGTCTGCAGCATCAGCAGGGAAAACAGACTTTCAGGGCTATCCAGACAACAGCCATGGGAAGCTACAGTTTTAACTATACAGGACAATTTAAAGTATTAGGTGGACAGCGTGATACTAAAGCTGTTTTTCCAACAGTCTTTTGTCCTTATTCTCTGTTTTGGTGGCTCCAGTTTGAGAATTACAAATAGAGCAGGGTGGAGGCAAAAGAGAGAAATCCAAGTGTCAGAGAGTCTTTACTGTGAATAAAAAAAAGGAAAAGAATGAGAGACAGAGAGAGAGAGAGAGTTCAAAGCAGAAACCAGTTACTAGAGCTTGAACCACAGTTATTAGGAGAACTATTATAAGACCGTCAAGTAGCAATTAGACTACTTTGCAAGAATATTGAGAGCACGATATCTTAACTTCGGAGAAGGATTTGAAATGGGTAAAAATAGAGAAACCTTTTAGTTTATGGAGTACTCTCTACTGCATTTCAGTTACTTATTTCCTGTTTATTTTCCACTTGAAAAATCACATCCCAGAAACATAATGTAATTTTTTAAAACTTGCATTTATGACCATTCCATTTAAAATGTTTTGTTGGGGAAAAAAACACAAAAAACAAATGGAATGCTGTAAACAGATTTAAGTCAGCCACGAAAAACATTCTGACAGATGTTAGCATCTGTGAACATGGATCTTTCATGACAGTGCTTTCCAGTCTGGGCTCTTTTCAAACAAGAATACCTCCAGAGTTTTTTATGTTGTTGTTGTTGATTTCAATATGCTTTATAAAACTTAAGGTAGGTTTTCCATACCAGAGGGACAACCTTTCAATGTATTAATCCATCTCCTTGGAATGCTAGTTGCAGCATCTGACACTCCACTTTTAGTTGTGCATGTTGCCAGACAGGTTAACCCATTGACTAGATTTGTGTTAAGATAAACAGCAAAGATCACTGGATGAAGAAAAAGAGGGGGAAAAAGGAAATCCAACTAAGAAATTAATTAGTTCTAGGGGATTATCACTTGCCAATAAAACTGTTTTACAAAGAATTACATATGAACAGACTACTCAGAATCTTGCAACAACTTGCTAGACCACAATGAATTACAGCAACTATCATGTTTCTTTGGGCCTGCTCAGAAAAAGAAATGTGATTTTCCTCACTTCTATTTCTTCCAGCCACTCAAACAAATCCTCAGCTCTTCTAAATATTTTGTTCCCCAAGGGTCCTGATTGCATGGTGGCAGACCTTCCCACTGCTCTATGATCCGGCAAATGAAAAACAAAATAAAGAACAAAACTGAAAGAACTATGGAAGACTAGTGCAAGAGATGCAGATCACACTGATTTTTAAATAAATGTATGGTCTTTCTTTTGTTCTTAGACTAGAAAGCTATAACAGGCTTTGTTCAGGTAGGAAAGAGGTTGAAACATGCCAAGAGAAGTGAATGGAAAATTTGTCTAGTCACCCACAGATTTTAAAGTGTGGATTCACAGCTATAGCTGTCATTGTTTTCTACCGGCAGTGGTTAGTTCTTCCTTTGTGACAACACCCTTTTCTGTACAGCCTCCTCACACAAATCCTCTGAGTGCTCTGACCAGTTTAACTGCCTAATAGTCCTAAAAATGCATCTATTTTAGTTACACTGACAACCACACAACCAGCCCTGTCTTTTAAGGCACAAAACTGACCAGCTCTATTTTTTACTAAACTCACGTGGCCTGCTCAAAACAAACAGATACTGGCAGGAGCAAAATCCAAATTATACACTGCTTTATCCCAGGAACACAAAGTACAAGGCCGATGCAGTGAGTCAGACACCTCTGCGCCAGTGAGCTCCTCAGGTTGACAGGAGTCTCTTTGGGATCCTCGTACTTGCAAGCCAGGACATTTTCAAGAAAGAATCAAAACAATTGGGTTTAGACAAACATGTGTTGTGTCATTAACAAAAGTATCTCTCTGCCATCAGAGGGGAAAAGGCAGCAAGAAGTATGCCAGGAATGCTGGAAATGGGCAGACAGTCACAGCGAGTCATATTTTCTTCTCTTTTTTTTCCCCCCCAAGAAACTCTTTCAGCATGAAAAGTCCATTTGCAAGAGCAGTTAGTTATAGGGGAAAAGGCAAATATTTCAACAATAATACAGGGAATGTGGATCCAATTTATGGACAACAGAAGCTGGAGAACTCCTCAGTCTCTGCAAAGATTTCTCAGCATCCTTGGAAAATACTTTGAATATTTCAGCTGAGCAAACTTCAACTCTTCAAACATATCCCTTTGTCTATCAGTAAAATAACACATGTGTATTTATGAACAATAAATGAGAGATGCATATAGGCAGCCCCATAGTTTCTATGTTTCACAAGTGTTAGTTTTAATCAATAAATTAATCCATTTCCTTACAATCAAAATAGAGGTTTCTCCCAGTTTGCCACTCTCTAACTAGAAACCGGATGCCTTGAATCAAATGCACCACTTCCCCTACTCCACATTTAATTTCATGCTTCTTTTCAGCTTATTGTGGCGATTTTTATGCTTCCCTGTGACAACAGCATCTAGGTTATTGTGGAGTGCTACAAAAGAGTATATGCAATAGAACAGCCTGTTTAAAGTACTAATCAATTAGGTATTAATCTACCTTGATATCTAATTAGAAAATTTTGTTTATGAAATAATGAATAATCTAGCTCATCTTGCCTCATAAAATACAAAACTTGTTTTCCTGGCAGTTTTACTTCACAGAAGGAAGTTTAAAATGGAAAAAATAGGGTTTTTTAGTTACAAAAGAATAAGCCATAGGTTGGTTCAAAGGACTGCCAGAGGGCGTTGGACCCTTTTGCTCACTATCAGGTGACAGACACAGACCTTTTTGGTAGAGAAGTCTCTTGTGGATGTTTATCAGCCATGGAAATAGCAGCTGATAAACCAGCAAGAGGTGTTTTTCATTCCTCAGTCTGTAAAAGAAGTGTTCAGTTCTCTTTGCAAACGAAAAGGTGGGTTGGTTTTTTTTTTGGATTCGGGATCCAAAACACCGCCTGATAGCTGTGAACAACAACAATCAAGATGTTTTCTGAGCTGCGACTTCTAGGAAATTTGAGGAACTTTTAAGAGACCAGTTTAACAACTGCACATGAGAATACCCAGCTACAGCATGTACGCAGAAGCAACAAGCTCTCATTTCTTATTTTATTTCTATTTCATGTTTGACATAAGAAGTGCAATCTGAGATTTCTGTTTTCTTTCACCCCATTCCTGTGAAGGGTGTGGGCTCAGGCAAGTTAACTACCTCAAATTGTGAAGACAACAAGTTGAGTGTACTTTTGGTAAAGAGCTGGAAATGAAAAAATCAGGTTGAATGACAGTCTGTCAGCTGCCCTGACATTTGATCAAATCTGGCCCTCTGGAAGAAAATCTACATGGAGGAGTACTGTCCTCAAAACCACATATTGATGTGGGCTGGTAAACTACTTTTCCTCTTACTTTTGGAAAAATATATACATTATATTAAGAATGAATTAAATACAAAGCAAAAAGTCCAGAGATGTAGCAATTACTTTTTAAAAATAATGTTCAGTGCAACTATTATATGTAAAAGAGCTCCTAAAAATGCTGGGGACAAGGCTGTTGACAATTACTTTCCTGTGGGTGATGACCAAGGTTGTATTTTAGAAAAGAATAATCTTCCTACATGCCTTCTGGAGGAATTTTATTGATCAATGAGTGATGCAAATTACCCAGAGGCTTACAAGGTAGCAAGAATTGAGAGAATTCTAGTATTTCAAAAGCTCAGGAAGAAGGACCATTGAGGACACCACTATCCACCTGCAGGATGACTTAGAGGAACTCAAATTCTTCAAAACTTTGAAGAAACCTTTCAAAGCCTATTGCAAATTATATCTGGAGCGCTCTCAATAGGACCTGTTAAACTAATTGCACGTTTCCATTCAAGTCCCAAACTCTGCAGGAAGAAATGTTTACTTATGTCCTGAAAGGCTGAACTTAGAACCTTAATACAAGCTCTTCCACTATAACTGACTTCAATGATATTCCTGAGTGAAAAAAAAAAAAAAAAATCTGATACATCTTATCTTTCAAAATTTTAAGCCAGCATGAACCAAAAGTTAGTGCAAAACCAAAGGAAGAAAATGCAACAACAGACACAGCTATCTCAAACCCAGGGTTGCTGAGAAAGACTGAAATCAGTCTTTGGTCTCAAACCATGAGGATCACAAAAGGAGAAGGAAAGAATTCAGTGGTTCAGTATTGGTCAGAAAGGAAAACTGTTTGCCATATCTTTTGTATTTAAGAAAACAAGGTCCAATTCTCCAATTCTTAATTCCCTCCACTGTAAACAGAACAGTGTTAGGATCCAAAGACCAAAACATAAGAGGCTAGAACAACTGGTTGAAAGCTGTATGTTCCATGGGTTTGTGCATAATGCATCTGCCCTGCTGGTTACGTTTTGACACCACAACACTTTTTACTGCAGAGGAATCTTAATTGCTGTGGTCTCCAGATTTTCAAAAGTCAATAGGATCTTTTTCCAGTGACTTCACAATGGAAGCATACACCTATATTTTTCTAATAACATCTGTGCAAAATCCTCATTATGGAAAATTAAGCCTTTCATTTATGTGTCTCTCTATATATTTCTTGTTTCAAAAGACCATTGCACGAGCATAACTTACTAGCAGAGCATACCACAGACTGAAATAGGCAAATGGGATGTAACAACTATTCTATGAAACTCAAGGAACAGTATATGATGTTCTCAATTAACTTCTCATTAATTAATTTTCAATGCTCCTGTCATCTGTTGATGACATAAACTATAGACACATCCTTCCCTTCTCTGGGCAGGACTACTTCTGTGTCACACTATACCTAATTAAAGAACTACACCACACCCATCAACAGCCCCATGCCTTCCTTGGTGAGTGTGCTTCTTCCCCAAAAGATGAGAATGACATTTCTGAACTCACTACTCTTTGGTTTCTCATACAGCACAACCTCAACAAAAAAAAAAAAAAAAAAAAAAAAAAAAAAATCCCATGCATCTTATTACTCACCTAATGTTTGGTGGATCTGAATTCACGACAGGTGCTGCACAAAGAGACTTGTTTCCTTGAGTGTGGCTTCTGTACCCTTCTCTTGCAGGCAAACAGTACACCCTCTGGATAACGACTCGTACTTGCACTTCTCTCCATCCCACTGCTCCCTGGCTTTCCACCATTTCAAGCAGAGAATCATTAACAGCACTCAGTGCTGAGGGATGCTGTTTTGAATCACCATTGTTATGGGTTTGTGGAACCTGGTGAAGGAAAAGCCACTAAGAGAAACATTCCAGGGAACCTTGAAATTATGTACAGCTAGAGAGGAAAAGGCCATCACAAAAAATCAAGTTGCAAGTACAAAATCAGTTTCAACATACTTACAGCTCTTAAAGTAACTTACAGACTAGTGACCAGTTATTTATGGTCTATTTTCAATAAACACTCAAGGGAGTTCCACACATGGTGTGCTCCTCTATTTAACTCAACCTCTGAGAGAAGGTGACACCAGCAGGAAAAAAGAACTGATATTAGCCCTTATGATTCTTCCCCTTGAATGCAGTTTTATTTTTACTTCTTTGATGTTCTGTTCCTTCCTCTTCTATAAAGAAGGGTAAAATTCATCTTGAATGCTTCTGGACTTTCAAATAAAGTTGGAAACGAACAGGTGTCTAGTTTTATAGACTAGTAAGCTAGCCCTTAGACACACATTTCAGTGTGAAAGAATGACATGATTAGTGAAAAATACAAAACTTTTAAAGCAAAACCTTTATTTTTCACTACTTTCAAAACATATTTATTAATAAAACCTTCCAAACCTGCAAAATAAATTTCATGAATACTACAGTTTGCCTTAATTAAAATGAGTAATCTACTTTATCTTAACTTTAAAATAAATCTCTCTTGACAAAGATTGTTTGCAAGCACAGACTAACATGATCAATATATATATATAGGTCCCTTTGCAGCATGAGCCAAATTTCTATTTTCACAATGAAACCTGTTTTTATAAAAAGCTGTGTGCCAAGAAAGGCTTTCAGAGTATCACCAACTGTGCCATAAGTATTATACACCAATAAAGAAGGAGAATTTACAATATTTAAAAGAAAATTCTGGTATGACACTACCCTTTGTCTACGAAGTGGTTGCAATAAAATTTGTCTACCAAGTTTTAAACTAAGTGGTTTGTTTGTTAGGAGCCATGAGGGGAACAAGTAAATTGTTCTGGTTTTCAAATGCCACAGTAGAAGCTTTTTACAAGTTAGAGTTGAAGCAAGAAAGGCGATTAGGATTTGATTTATGTAACTTTTTAATTCCCAGGCCTACAGTGGCAATTATATGTAAGGCAAACACAAAATGTTGACACTCATGGTTCTTCAAACTTGAAGTGCCAAACATCTCAAATGTTAAGAATTGTTTAGGTAGCCAATATAAAGCTTTTACAAGAGCCTTACTTTCAGAAAGTGCTGGTATGCAATGAAAAAAAAAATCTTTTAAAATACCTCAACTTGTACAACCACAGTTACAGAAATGCAGAGTCAGTAGTCATTTTAATAAAGTCAAATAGGAAGGAAAACAAACTGAAGGGGTGGGAATGGGGGATGATGTTACCAATTGATGCTTTAAAGAAAGGATAGGATCGATAAGCAAATGACTTAAAACATAGGAATAGGAAAAAGGAATGTTTATTTTAAATTGTGTCTCGAATGAGTTAGAAGAAAACAGCTATGTTTTAGCTATTCAGCTATAAAGAGTAAGAGAAAAATCAATGAAAGACCAAGTTATAATTACTTTTTAGCACAGTAGTGAGATTTCAGCAAAATAACCTCACAGCAGTTCAGCATTTGGATGGGCCAAAAGCCTCGACTAAGAAAATATTATTAAAGTAAACACTGCATGTTATTCAGCCTTGACTAAATGAAAGGGGAAACCAAACAGGTCAGTAATTTAGAATTTTTGTTTTTCTTATGATTTCTAAACATCTGCTCACCAACTTCTTACCAAGTGCTTAATTGTGAACCAAATGGACCATACCTGATTATCTGAAGATTCCTGGTGTAACTTATCATCAAGGTCATCAAGGCTGAAGGTCTGTGCCAAAGATATGATATTTTTCCTGATAAGCATCTTTGTAAGGCCACATGTCTTCTCTCTGGCTTCTGAGTGCTCACTGAGCAGCACCTTCTGACTAAAGTAGGTGTTCATGATAACAGGAACATCTGCATTTCGGAGAAGCATTTTTTGCCTGGAAAAACAATTTAAGTAGCATCAAATCCATTACAAATTAAACTACTGATAACCACTATTTTAAAATGTGCCTTACATTGCATTTCTCTCCCCTTTTTCCTACAGTTGCCACTAAAAAAAAAAACCACTTTGAATGTGTGTTATCCAAATTGCAAATTATTCACCCCACAGAGTCAGCTTGGATCAGTGTCTTAGCTCAGGCACAGCCCTGGGTGTGTGGAGATCCACTACATCCAGGGACAAGTTACACCTGGGAGCCAGCTGAGCTGCCAAGCCCCATGAGCCCCATCTGGCTTCACACAAATGCTACTTGGTGTCTCCATATTGTCAGCACAGAACCTGGAGCACCAGGACGCTCTGGATGCAGTTAGTGAGGTAAAAGCCATGAATGAAAGACTATTAAACCTGTTCCATGTTAATTCATACCACTGGTCCACGGGAGCCAGACTGATTCTTGCAGGACATTCCCCTCTGGTGAGTGCTTCCCACTAACCCAAATCCATTCTCAGGCAGCTGGCAACAAGCTGCTCCCTCTTCATTTTTCTAAAAGCAAAATCCTATGTTTTTCTTACAATATGCTGTATATTATCTTGCCTGTGTGTTTGTCACTGTCATAAACGTGCTCTCCCTGATCCAGTTTTGGTTTCTAGTGCCAATGTAAATTCCCAAACAGCTCCACAAGCAGCCATTTCTTACCCACCAGATTAAGGCAATGTTTGCAAAATCTCTAAACACACAATAATTTCATGCCAAACCATCTGCTCATGTTGGGTTTTTCTTATGCTGGTATTACAATCACACATTTAGAAGTACACTTTTTATACTCACAGGACACACATCTAATGAAGTCAGCTAACAAAACCAACCAGTCATCTCATTTCCTACAACATCAAAACAGACCAAAATCCACTTAATTTTTATCACCTAGGCATCAAACAAGGCCTCCTGCCTTGGCAGCAAAGCTATCCTGACCTGAGTTCAGAACTTGTCTCTAGACTGCTCCACAGTTACATTATGGAGATGAAGCAGGTTTCCACATCTGTGACACTGTTTCTCAAAATATAACCATACAGAGTTAAAAAGCAAAATGAAACAATGAAACACTCAAAAATACTTATTTCTGATCTCAGTCCATACAAGATCTTCACCATGGTCTGTTTTACAACAGATACTTCATTATTTAGAGAGCGGATAGCTAGAGGGAGATTGATGTCTTCATATTTTCAAAGGCATAGGAGGAGTTGCAGCAAGTTTTAAACCTTGTTATTTTATAATTAGGAAAATAAAACAATTGCCAGATGATCTCTGCCTTTTAGGAAAAATGGATACATTTAAATATAAATTATGAAAAAGATGTGTAGCTTCTACTGACTCACTTCTGTGAACACTCACAGAAACAGAAACTGAAAATACATGAAAAGTTACAGTGTAAGACTAAGTCCTGAACTTCACCATGAAGAAGCCTCATTGCCACCTGTGAGCTCCCCAGATTTAGGGGGGCAGCAATTAATCTCTAATTAATCTAGTCCCTTGACTTCAGATGAATTTGCTAACAAAGCTCCCAGTTTAGAGCATGAAAATATCTTATAAGTCAGCCAAACTGACATTGCCTGATAATTTTCTGCATTACAGGATTAAAACTGAGGAATTAGTTTGGTCAGCAAACTGAGATTCTCTGATTTTATGAGATTTTTCAACTGTTACTTACCCACTTTTTTCTAAAGAACAGAAATGTATATCAAATTTACTACGGATCTCAGAATAGTTTGGGCTGTCTTTATATGCAGATGTGTGATGAAAATTTTAGCACCTTCTTTCTGTGTTCAGACCCAAAGTAAACAGGAAATCTTTCTGAACACGAGACCATTACATCACTAATGTCAGAAGAATGTTTGCTTGATCTAAAACATCTCATTCTCTAAAAAAAACCACTGACGTCAGTAGCAAATCATTTGCAGAAACTTTGAGGTTTATGGTTTTATTTTTATTTTCCTGAGCAGATATGTGACCAGGTTTTTTTGGTTTTTTAAAGGCAGGTAGGTTTTACCGATACCCAAATGACATGTACCTTTGCTTTGCTATGCTTATGCATTCCACTTCTTGAGTACTTTTAAAATTGCCAAGAGCTTTCCTGGTGAAGTACTCATTATTTCATCATATCTTTATCTGGGTAATGCATGAACTAATGGCTACTTGGTATTTCCACAGAGCAAAAATGGGGATATAGACATGCTTTCAGGAGAAGCCTCTCATTTCTGAAATGCAATTAGTTCACTAAAAACACTCTCCTGAAGAAATCATTTGTTTTGGACCTGCATAGATGTGCACACACTTAGCAGTAATTCTTCAGCTACATCAGAGAAATATTCACATACATCTACTTAAATCTTCCCTATTCTCAATGGACAGATACCTCACAATGAAAAGAACCAGGAATAAATAGAAATAAATCCCAATGGAAATCAAAGAAGTAAGAAAAAAGTTTGTAATAAGTTCCCTATTTTGTGTATGGGTAGATGGCTAAATGGAAATATTTTATACATTTATATACATATAGAAAACATAAAGTTATATATATTTTGCATACAATATACATAATAATTGTATTGTTTATTTACATTATCATGTTTATATATGTATAGATTAATTCAAGAATAGAATTATTAAAATAGTATCAATTAATTGAATGAAAACTCTTGTCCCAGAAATTCTTTCTACTACTGCTCAGCAAAAGCAAGCTCTGTGGAATGGGAACTTTGTCATCGTGGCAGAAATCTCTGCATTTCCATTGTACATTGTTCATACTCTTCTCTTTGAAACAAAGGCAATCATATTAGAGACACATGTATACCTTAAAATCTTTTTGTCTATTTGAAAGGTACAGACCAGGGCAAAGAAAGCCTATCATGCTGGAAGAACTGGGGGAAAAAAAAAAAAAATCACTTCTCCAGGCAGTCCCCACAGTGTTGCTTTTGTGCCTGAGAACCATAACTGATCACCTCAACTTTAAACATCTGTTCCAGCTGCAGATTCTCCATCCCCAGAAACAGCCTTACTCTGGAATACAGAATACACTCGGCAGCATCCTCCTGGACACAAAGTGTTAAACAGGCATTGCAAGACTTCTGTAAACTCTCTTATATTGTTTCTTTTCTATCTGCTTCAAAATAGTTTAAAAGCTAGTTTTCAAAGAATGAGAGACATCTTCTCACTCAGCTAATCCAAAGACAATGGAAAAAAATAAAGCTCAGTGCAGATTATAAACCCCTCTGAAGAAATCTCTTGTCATCTCTGATTTTTTCTTGCTCAGCAAAGTATTACTTAAAAGTTGGATTGACTTCCTTAGTAATTGCCTTTCGACCTTTGTAATGACCTGAAGTAGAGACTGAGAACTTTTTATACTACAGAGCATTTTTCTTCCTGGTATGTAGACAATCAGCAATTGCCGTAACTGGTCACATGCTAAAGGAACATGAGGCAATAATGTTATTTTTTTTTCTTTTCCAGCAGCAGCTCGCTTCTCTGTCCAAGAACATAGCTTGCTTTTTCTCTTCCTCCCTCCTACGATGGAGGTTATCTGGCCAAATAGGCAGGAGACGTTCTTGCCCACTTCTACGTTAATCGTGGTCTGTCTCCACCCGAGACGTGGAACGTTGCAGAGGGTACAGCATGGCACTGGATAAAGGAGCTGACGTTTCCATCTGAGGCAGGGTCTTAATCCTGGGGCCAAACAATCAGCACTGTTTGCACTGTGGTCTGCCCTGCACAGCCCATCCACAGCCAGCGAGGAGTTGTGACTCCATGGCAGCAGCGACTCACAAACCACACGCTTCCGCTCAGTTCTGCTGACATCAAACGGCGCTGCTGGTTCATGAACTCAAGAGGACTCCGGACCACGTTAAATCAGAGAACGTATTTTTTTTTGTTCACTCTCCCTGGGTATTTTACTGGGCTTTTGGTTTTTGTTGTTTTTTTTTCCCTTTTCCTTTACAAAGTGTAAAATGCCTGAGTGGGTTTTTTTTGAAGAATACACTGCATTAAATGAACACTCTTAACATTTCAGTGACCTACAACTTGCACTGTAATTATGAAACAGGCTGTTCTCAAGTCTCAGAACAATGATTTCTGCATAAAACACGTTTGAAATCTACCAAGTGGCACAGCAGTAGCACATGTAGAACAAGAGTGTGCCAGAGCCTTACACTGTTGCCCAGAAGTATGAGGAATCATTCCACATAGGAACAACATATAGAGCCCATCCCAGACTTCCTAGGAATCACTTGTTTTATCCAATGCAGACGAAGTTGCTCATGCTGCAACTTAGGGTTGTGTTGCATTTGCAATGCTTTATCTGTGAAAAGTCCAAGAAATTCCTGAGCATTGAGCTAATGATAATAATTAAGAAACAAATCCTCCCAAAACCCCAAAAAACTTAACAAGTTCAGACAAATCTCAGCCCACCTATCACCCAAGGACAGTAACTATCTTCTCAGTATACATCCCAAATCTCCAAGCCATTTGGGACAGACCTGCTTTCTGCCATGCCCAGAGATTGCCCAAACACAGAATTTTGATCCCTGGGTGAGTAATCTCACCACTTGTGTGTGAGCCTCCATCAGTGGCATTTACTGCCACTGTAATGCTGCATGGACACTGCAATTCTGAGTTCACACTTTCACAGTGCAAAACTTCTTCCCATGCCCCAACGTCAAAGACAGAAAACAAAAATCAGCTGGTATCTCTTTCTTTGAAATTATCTTATTCAAAGCAACGGATTATTGTGGTACAAGTTCCCAAGGCTGATTGTTGTCTTTTCCCTATGGAAAAGTAGCACTAAGTATCCAGATCAATGTCCAGAGTCACATATGGCAAATATACAATTCTCAGTTGTGTCAGGTTTCCAAAAAAGTGTGGCTTTGACACCTCAGAATAGCAGATCTGCAGAAGATGTAACGACAAAAATCTAAAATTTCTGCTTTTAAAGTATGATGCATTTTATCTGTGAATCGAATAGCTAGATACTTGTTTTTTCCCCCCACTGGAAAAACATTTTGTCTGAGGACTCATTCCATGAATACCAGACACAAAGAATAGAACATATAGTGTTAGATATATAATTTGTTATAGCCCAATCTGTTAAAATTTGTCACTGAACCTTAAGTACAAAGCAAACTAAGAAAATCAGTAAAAAAACACAAGTAATGAAAGTAAGTATTTTCTATTGCAGTGTAAGTTCTTTCTGCAAAATACTATTGTACTTTTCAACAAAATTACTTGTAAACCTAAGAAATCACTCCAGAAAGGAATTACAGTACACAAAACCAACATTTTTATCACTATATCATTTTACTAATTTCAGAGTAATCATATAAACTAACCACTGGCTTGCCATAGTGCTGCCTTTTGAAATCTGACACCCTGTAGCATGAAAAAAAGTTGTATGGAAATGTTCACATTTAAGAAGAGCTCTGCTATAAAAAGCTTGTGGTTAACATTAAGCACTATTATACCACACACCCAGGCTCTCACCTCTGCAGGGAGCTGCACTGTGTGCTAACTGAAGGGGATGTACAAGTCTTCTGAAGTAGGAAAGCACAGATGGATATCAAAGTAAATCTCATCCACCTCCAGGAAATTACTGTAATACCAGGCTCTACCAAGACTGGAAAGTAGGGAAGTTTCTCAGAGCTCTCCACTTATTTTGGCTATGAAGAAAGCACCTGAAATTGCTAGCATTCTGGAACCAAATTCATCATGATAAGGTTTAACCTTTGACACCACCAAAACATAAAATTCCACTCACAGGCTGTGCTTACATACAAACTGGCATGGAAACAATCTCTTGAGCTTACTGGGGTAATACTTCTGAGAGAATTCACAAAAAATCTACTCCAACTGGGATGCTGAGACTTTTTTAAGACCTAAGTCAGACACATTGGTATTAAAAAACCTGCACACAATGAAGCATTAAGTGGGAAAGATGCTTTAAAAACATAACAAAAACACATGCCCCCACGGTAAGAGGGTGCTACAATTAGCTAGGGAGATATAAATATCAAGGTTATCTTTTCATAATCAAGATGTTATGAAAGAATTCCAATCTGTGTGTTTACCTCATATATCAACTTGTGTCTGACTAGCCCTGAGCTCATTATTCAGATGACTTCTTCCCTCTGTTCCCAGTGCTAAACTGCACGTAGGGTTGGAGGTGGCTGAGGGAGCCACCACAAAGTCCAGGGACATACCAGAGGGATTCTGAAAGGCAGAAAAAAAAAAGGAAGCAAGCAAACGGCAAAGTGACATCATGTTAAAACTTGTGAGTGATAGAGAGAACAAAAATGGCTGTCCTGGTGTGAGATCAGAGGCCCACCTACCCCACATTCTAGCTCAGAGCAGCAAACAGCAAAGATTTGAAGACTATGAAAATAAAAGCAAGTATCTAGTGAAAATTCACCAGAGCACTCTCTTGATAACTTCTAAAAACTTTCAGCTTAGGAACTTCTAAGGCAGAAGTAATATTTCTGTATCTAACAGTCTTTGGTAGACTTTTCTTCCAGGAACTTATGTGCCTGCTTTTTGACCACTTGTACATTGATGGCATCCATAACATCCTGCAGCATCCACCATGCTCTACAGTCTAATTACATGCATCTGAGAAACCACTTCCTTTGATTTTTTTTGATCTGTCACCTAGTGGTTATACTGCTGCCCCCAGTTCTTGTTTTTAAGAGGCAGTGAACAATCATCCTTCCTGATGCACTTCCCAATACAGACCTTTATCACATCCTCTCCCAGCCACTGCTTTCTCAAGGTGAAGAGCCCTAGTCAGCCTAGTCATTTCTCACAGGGAAGCCACTCCATAAATCTCTTCTTGTTGCTCTTCTCTGATATTTTTCCACTTCTGCTGCATTTCTTTGATTTGGAATACTGAAATCCTAATGTAGAAATGCACCACAAATTTCTACAGTGACATCAAGACGGTTTCAACTAGTCAAGTCTTATTTTACCATGTATTTTTCTGATCATTAAATGAAGTCTAAGGTGACATATTAATGAAGCTATTGGAACACTAAAAACATGTTCCTGGACACCAGCAATCCAGAGTACATAATTTCATATGTGCACTTCACATTTGCCTACAATTTCCTAGTAGGAGAACCTGAGTCCTTCCTCCAGGCCTAGTTCTAGAGCACTAAGAGCATGAACACATTCGCTGTCCACAGGATTGTGAGGATGACAGCACACCATTGAAGAGAAAACAAACTTGCATGTTTCCTTTTTGTACAACAGTGTTCTGTTATACAGAAGGTGTCCAATTCTCTATTTTTTAAATTGATACCATGGAGATTTGAGGCTACAGTTTACACTAACAACTCCTCTGCCAGTGGATGAAAGGTGAGGAGTGTTGCCTCTCTGCCACCATTACACACAATGTCACCGCTCTGAGGTATCAGGAGAAGCTGCTTCTCACACCAGAAGGACACTGCAATATCCACCCAAGCAGCTGAGGACCATGTGTCAGAAGGAAGAACTTGAACTCAAGAATTTCTGACCAAGGTATGGAATGTCAGGGTACTTGGTTGGTTGGTTTAGGTTTAGAGGATTACTAGAGAAACTTTAACAGACAAATGCCATTTAAAAATGCATTGTTCAACATTTTGCAGAGATTATTAAGAATACTATCCTTTACTCCCACAGACAGTTGGCATTTGCTATTGGCGAAGACTCTCTACGAGTCCAGTCTTGCATTCATGCTCACTTGCATGCATAGCAGCAAGAACAAATAACTATCCCTGAGCAAACTTCAGAAAGACAGATCAATATACACATATGCTTGATTTTACTTAAATATTTTATTATCAAATCTAGTATTAAAAACCACCAGCACAACTACTAAATAACCAAAAATCTTCCATCAGACTTGTTCTTATACTCCTATCTTGTTCTGGTACTCACTTCTGGGCATTTCCTATTGTTTCTTTGCCATGTCATGAAGCAAGACCAAATTCTGCTCTCTTCTGGTGAGGTCACTTTTTATACAGGCAAATCTAGTGCTATCAGCACAGGAAGAGTAGCTGAAAATAGCAGTAGTTATGGGTTCTCTGGTAACACAACTGAGAGTCACAAAAGGTAGTGAGAACTTGCTCTGAGCCACAGAGCACAACAGCAAAGCAGAACACTCCTCCTCAGCTGGTCAAACTCCTTCAAGCAGCCTGGAGATCTCAATGGACATCAGGCAAGGGGAAGTGACTGAACCACTGGTACAGAAAGCTGTCCTGCAGAGCTCCACAGATCTTTAGGCACGTTATAAACCAAGTTTACTTCCACCGTGATCCACTTCAGCTTTACTGAGCTGAGAAAAATCCCGTGTTACCTTTTACAAAGGTGGTGTGGATAAGCCAGCTAGCACAGAAACCTCTTTTGGGCAAAGTCCTTTCTGCAGTAACCCATTCACAACAATCATCAGTGAAAAGCCAGCAGTGCTGGTGACCAGAGTGGAAACTTCTTTACCGAAACATCCTGGCGTAGACATCGCCTAAGTGAAACCGTCTGTGCGAGGGAAGAACTTCAGCGCCTCGGCCTGCCACAGAAACACTGATCGTATGTGATAAACAAAATACCTTTCTTCTTTTTAGGTTTGAAAACAGCCCTCAAGAGTGTGTGTACTTTGAAGTTATCATAAGAATAACTTTCAGAGCTTCATTTTGCTTCTATGCAATACTATATATCTTCTCCATTAAATCAGAGGTGGATTATGTGGCATAGCTCTCAGTCAAAACAAGGAAAAACACTTTGAGAAATAACACTTAAATTCAACATTCTCCTAACTTTTTTCTTTTCTGAATCCAGAGCAATCTTAGTATTCCTGCATTACTGTAAAGACATAATTGTACAGAACAAGCAAAAAATTCTAATTTTTATATTGAAATCTTATATGGTCTACCGGTCACTGCTAACTTGGCTTGTTTTATTTCACTGAATAGTTGCAATGACGCTTAGCAAGCAGATCACATCAGATTTGGGAGAGTTTTCATACTGCATCACACTATTCTTATATGCCTAAATTTCTTTTTCAGATTCATGTAAGAAGGCTGGTGACTCAGCAGAGCAGGATCAATAGTGGAATGAGATGGATGAACCCCAGGATCGGTTTTTTGTGATCCCATTAGAGTCTTCAGAGTCTTCACAGCTCCAGCATGTTCTAGGTTTACTTTTCCATTTCAAAGAATATTTATTTTTAGAAAGAAACAGTCTACTACACTTCAGAGAGAAAAAAGTTAAAGGTATAGTGGAAAGATGAAAGCCCTTATTATTATTATTTTAAAAAACCAAACCCACACAGCTCTGCCTTTTTTATTATGTTTTAAATACCTCAACATCTACCAACCCAATAAGCCAAGTTTACCTATCACAATTCTATATATTGCACAGTCATTTGAACACAACTCCTTAAAACTCATCAGTCAAAACTAATTAGAAGCCAAGCTGAAAGAAGTGGGAAAATACCAGACATATTACAAAAATAAAACCTAAGAATAACTTTTTCAGAACAACTAAGAGATGTGTATTTTTTTAGAGGATCTAAGAAAACAGAACTGCAACTCAAGTCATTGCTTGAAGCAATATCACAGTAAAACCTCTACACCACTGACACAAACACACCTGCCAAAAAAAAAAAGGACCATCAGTGACCTCTAAAAAATGCTAAGAGTCCTTGCAGCAATGTAACTTATTATCACACAAGGGAGAGCTTTCTGACAAACCACTTCAGCTAAAGCTCTCTGTGGAAGCAACCCACTTCCAATGGAGAGGAGCATTTTGGAGCATGGATACCTCTCACTATTGCACCCCACCCTCTCCTGCCAAACAAGCAGAAACAAAGTCTTTGAAGTTGTGGGAAAACACCTGTAAAAACATACAGATTTTGGAGAAAACTGGTGTGAGAGACATAAGGTGGAAGGTGTGCCATCACAGACATCTTGGCCCTGGCAAAAACCCTGAAGTTTAAAGTGAGAATGACATTCCAAGAACAATAGAGAAATTTGCCAGTCCAGAGAAATGTTTATACAATAAAGGGTGAAACAACTCCACTACACACATATTTCCTAAGCAAACAACTGTGAGTTAATTGAGAGCTTAAATATATCCCATAGTGTTTAACAAATGATGGCATCCTTATTCTCAGGCTTGGAAGCTGCATGTCAGGTTTTGGAAGCAGGGATTTTGCAGCCAGATTTGAAAATCTGAGAAATATTAACCTAAAGAAGGAATGCTGACTGACTTATAAAGGAATCATGATACATTTTTTTTTTTCTTTTCAATACTTTCCACCCCCTATGTACCTTCACTAAAATAACAGCAAGCACAGTATCACTATACAATATCCCAGGCTTTACGTGACGTACACAGGATCTGAATGGCCTCCAGTTTTGAGTCCAGTCATGGGCTATCACAGACAAAACCAAGAGAGATGGAAAAAAAAAAGACAAAATGATCAAGTTCCAGCAAAACAACCTGCCTTTTCTTCCCCTACAGCTGAAGCACTAATGGTAGGAAACCATCTTCTACACTCCAAAAGAAACAAGCTTGTGCCAGCAGATAATGATCCTCACATATAAGCTGAAATTCATTTTTTCCCACTGTGGTGGCAAGATTCTCCCTGATTGCTTATGCATTTATTTCATCTTTTATTTAAAAGAGTTTTCCCTTCTTGTTCATCCAGGCCAAGGGCCAGCTTCTCTTACATCTCCTTTCTCAAGGAGTGCATCCTGGTCCGCAGCTGCCCTGCCAGGCTCTTTCTGCACTGCCCCTCCTGATGCTGGTGCTCTGCTTCTTATTTTCATTCATGTCCAATTCAAGATGGACCTAAGTAAAAATAATTCTCTTACTCAACTGCACCACTAAGCAGGACATGGAAAAGAATATATATGTAATGATACTAGATCAGTCTTGCTTTAAGTTCTACAAGTTCTACATATTTAGGACATTGTATTTAGACATGTATTGATACACCTGTTTTTAAAACAAAGTTACTTGTGTTCTTTCCTCTCTATCAGCTATTAAAAAAAAAAAAAGAAGCATACCTGGAACCACTGCAAAACTGTCTGGTACAAATACTGTTCACAGAGGAGTCTCTGGACTGATTTCCTGTATGTAAATGTGCTCAGCTGAAAAAATGTCCAGGGCATGATTCCCGGACTACGGTACAGGAAAAAAGAGGAGTTCCCTGGCTGAGTTAACATCAGAAGGAAGACACAGGGACGCATCCAGGGAAAAGAGTCAAGTTCATGACTCTCATATGTGCACATATACACACAGAAGTGCAGGCACATGCGTGTGCGTTCCCTTCCCTGCCTTGCCTCTGCCCTGGTGGGGTGGGTGAGCTGGCGCAACATCCCCTCAAGGGAACAAGCTCTTGAAAGATCTGATATGACATTTTTACATTCAACTGACTGCATGCAACATTCCTTAAAAAAAAATATATTATCTGTTTGCTTGCTAGAAGCGTCACAAAGATAATATTCACGTCTGTGACCCTGACTGTCTCTGGTCAAGAGGCAGAGATTGTGCAGACCGCGTTGCCTTCCAGCACCCCCGGGATGCCTGCCAGAGAACAGAGCTGCTGTCCCAGAGGAGAGGGTCAGATCCCCTGGCCTTCGGCTGACACTGTTAGCAGTCCCTCTGGTGACAACTGAGGAGCTGAATGGCACAGGGGACTTGGCTTGCACAGCCTTACACCTGATGTACACAGTAAAAACTCCAGTGCCCTAAATCTGGGGAAAGAGTATTATTTTTTTTCTTTAGAGAACCTTATCCCCAGATCACTTGTCTTTCCATTCTTCTTTATCATTGTTGACCTCCAAATTCCTACACCACCACCTCTTTCAGCATCTACCAAAACATTCATATCTGTTTTCTACATTGTGGTTACATGTCCATGTGGGCTGAAAATCGTTTAAAGAATCTTATTTAAACACAGCTTCATCATCCAGATACTGTTTGGGCAATGAGCTATGCAGAGCCAAGCAGCATTAGAGAATCAAAGCCTGCTTCCACTACTGGAGCACTCATTTTAAAGTGAATCTAAATTACTGCCTTTCCCATAAAAACTTGCTTAAGTGCATTTAAAAGAAATATTGCCAAGTGCAGAAATGCAACCTCTGCCCTTGGAAGTCCTTGAATTAAAGTTTGCTGAAGGCTGCCAGGTTAATCCAGGATAGAATCAGTCTGCGTTTGCTCAGCCCTTCTGCTCTCCCACCCAACATGCACTCCTTGAGATGGGGTACCCAGATGAGCCAGAACTTCTATTTCACCTGATAGGGCCCATCTGCTCATCACACCCACCACTGTTTGCCTCCACAACAGTAAGGACATATGCTAACAGAAAAGTTGATTGTCAAAAGCATCATGTGCATTTTTCTATGTCTCAAGCTCATGTCATGACAGTGGTCTGTATAATACCTCCTGCTGCCACAGACCATGACCACAACTGATCGTGTAATGACAGTAATGAACGTAATGAGTATACCACTCCCTAATTTTATAAACTGGTCACAGAACATGTGAAATGTTTGAGATGCAAGCAGATTTCACCTTTTTTATTCTAGACTTTTTTCTGGGACTGCCATTTTTGTTTAAGTCTACTCTGAAAAAATTGGGGGAAAAAAAAAAAGAAAAAAAAAAAAAAGTTTTGAAGAAATGCAAGGCCCTGCTAAGCCCAAGAGTGGTTACCAACAGAGAGCAGCAAAATGTATAGCATCCACTCTGTAGTCTACATGCTCCTCCTCTCACTCCAGAAGGCAGGTAGCCCTCCCAGGGTACCCAGAATTTCTGGCTATGTCTGATCAGGAGAACACACATTAGATTAGAAAGACTCTTAAAGTAATCCAGGGAGTTTCTCTTCTGTGCTGTCAGAGGGTGTCTGGCTTAAGGACACACAATAACATAACTGTGGCAGCTCAGCAGTCGTTTGTACACTTTCTAAGCTATCTTTTTCAGGTTCTTAAATCACCAAAAACCCAGTCTAACAGCCACCAAACAATTTTTTAAATGTGGTAAAATTACATATCCATTACAAAGCATGTACTTATGTGATCTTGTTGGCCTACTTCTGTTTAGATATTACAGCTGCACACAAATTGCTGTTGTATTTTAATAAAATTGTAATGTTAACAAGGTCCACATGGAAAGCACACGTAGGTAAAACTTTGAGCGGGCATGGACAGGAAAAAGGACTATGCTAGACCAGAAAACATAGCAAAAGAATATTGAAAGTTAGGAATTCAAGCAGCAGAGTGAATGGCTGACAAAATTTTAAGCAAACACTTTGCCTCTGTGCTCACTTCTTCTATTTTCTGAGGGTGAGCCTTTACCATGCTTCCACTTCACCTAGTCTTGGATTGTATCAAGAAAGCTACACTTTCTGAAAGGGTAACAGTATCTTTTTGCTGCCATAAGAGACTCTGCCTTACAGAGAACACTGCAGGTGGGAAGATTAAAAAAATAAAAAATCTGTCTAAACACAGATCCACAATTTAATACTGCCTTCATTTTCTGTTTTGTTCTCACTATTTTTTCTTTCTTCCCAGAAATATTCTTGCCAGCTGTTTTTCTGTCTCTCAGTATTCCATCAACAACCAAATATCACCATGTGGTGCTGGATCTCAAAGGCAGAATTAAGATTAACAGTGTTATGATTAAGTGCCAGCTGAAGAGACACAGCCACAAAACCAGACTCTGTGGCTGAGAGCTCATGGCCCCACTCAAGATGCCCCTGAGCACTGAAATTTTCACCCTCTTCCCCCCAGAGCCAGGAAAGGGATGGCACTTCCAGAAAGAACAGTCACCCTTGGATGACAAAAGGAGTTTCGACATTGAGACTTATGAGCATTGTCTGGTTCTCCAGTGAAAAAAACATAATTCAGTTCTATGCTGATACATGCACAGGAAACCTACACATGGAAAATGCAGGTCAGATGAAGGCCAGGGGGATAAGGACCACAGGTATGTGTAGCTATGGTATTCTCACGCTCAGTATGGAAAATATTGCACAGGCTGGCACATTCTTCAAATACTTTTTCAAAATAATTATTACCACTTAGACCAGTATAACTTACAACAAGTTAAGCAAATAAAAAAAAAAAAAATTCCCTAGTTATGTCCCTTAACCTCATCTACTTATCTTGAAAAGCAAGTCAGTTAGCTTTACTTTTTTAGCTTTACAAGTCAGTGCTCCTCACTGCCAGATTAAGGTTGCTATGGGGCACGCAGTATTTGATTAAAGCAATTATATCTATTGGCATATACATATGTGTTTGTTTTATGCCATGGAAATATCTCTATGCTTTTCACAGAAACTGCATATAAAATTTACACATGGAAAACCCAGTACCTGTGAATGCCCTCCTCCCAAACTGTAAACATAGCAGGAGACTTCTAATGTTTGTTTGAAAACACTTGCCCTAAGTGATAATCCTGATGGAAAAAAGGAAGTAATTTCGCTTACTCCTTGCCTTCAGGTGGCTCATTAAAACACCTCATATAAAAGAAAGAGGATATGAGTCTCTCTTGACTTTATGCTGAGGCTAACCATCTTTGGGGAAGGATCCTGGCAGCAAAAGAGTATAAACTCAATTCTTTGTTTTAATTTAGAATTTAATTTGTCAGCAAAACCAAAGTTCATAAAGAAGGCAAATTTTGACAAATTGCAACTGCCATGAGCTCTGCTAAGAGCAGGATGTAACATGAATGTGATTCTTCAAGAGAACAAATTATAATCATTGCATCCAAACAAAAAATGCTTACATTAATAAGTTTGTTCTATAGTTTGCCAACTCTTCAGGCTGGGTACTAAGGAAAATTTGCTAACCTCACATGCATAAGATAAAGTGATCTGCAGCACATCTACTACATGTCAGCAGGACAAGATGACAGTTGTCCTGTTGAGTTTTTTGCATTACAATTAGCCTTTTCTTGCACTGCAACTACAATACCTTAAACCTGAGCATACCTCTAAACAGAAGGAGGTAATCTAAGCAAAGCAGTTTTCCAAATCTCAGAAACCTTATTCACTTAAATCATTTGCACCAACAGAGAAAATGACTGCTTATAAAAATAGTAATTTGTTTGTGCATCTAAAATAAAATACAGTACATGCACTAGGTAAATACTAAGAATGTCAGCTGCTCAATTCAGCTATAGTATACTCATAAAAGTAAATGCTTAAGATATACTATATCAAGTGGATGGGCAGCATGGTAGAGTCTGCAGGGAAATGTAATCTACTACATTAGTATTACAAAGACTTCAGTAAATAGCTGGAGATGTTCAAAGCCTAAACACTTATCAGACACTCAAGACTGGGATTTACCTAGATAACTTTATCAGCTGGTCCCCTAGACTGTCTTTACAAAGTCTAGCAAAACAAACTTCAGAATGAGGGAGAGGAGAGGAGAGGAGAGGAGAGGAGAGG
>WEIU01016032.1:689416-708325 GCA_013389925.1 Aegithalos caudatus | reverse complement strand
GAGGAGAGGAGAGGAGAGGAGAGGAGAGGAGAGGAGAGGAGAGGATACTTCAGAAATGCCAACTTCCTTCTCCCTGATTCCTACAAAGGATGGCAGGCCCATACTTGCACAGCTGTACCACAGGTGCCTTGAGTTAAATGCTGCCTGCCAGCCTGCTCAGGCAGGGCCAGCACAGCACAGAGGCAATCTGTAACCCAGCAATCCCCTTGCCAAAACAGGAGAGATGAGCTCTGCTGTGGTTCTCACAGCATCAGCTGCTCTCAGCATCACAAGCTCCATCATCACATCATGGGAGGCTTCACTGGGTTATGAAAAATCATAATGAAATCTTACTACAAACTGCTCCCTGCCTCTGGTAATTAAATGTACCTCTTGCCCAAGAGGGAGATCCTCCCCATCTCTGTCTCCTTGATGCCAGGAAGAGGGAGGTCTTCTCAGCATCTAGTTTTGTGGATAGAGAGATAACAGCTAGGGGAATAAAACTTTATTCCTATTTCTGGGCTTTTTTCACCTTTCAGACATGAAAACACTTTTGTAGAATTGCACGAAAATTGAACTAAATCACTCACAGAGAGACCAGAGAGTTTTTTTCCATGTCCCACCAAATCAGATGTCATGTATCAAGGAAAATGCCCACTTAAAAACTAGCACAGTACTGCACCAAAGAAGTGCATTCCGTGTTCTCCTAAATATGTCCAAACTCTAGGAGATGAACAGCTGTACAAGGGAATAATGCTGGTGTTGAGCACAGCTCCATGCAGGAAAAGCACAAATGACTCCAAAGAAGTGAGGAGCACAGCAGATGTAGAGAGGGTACAGCCATGGCCATAGAGCCACGAAGTGTAACACAGCCAGGAGCACATGGTTCATTCTCCTCCAGACCCAGCTGCAGTGGCTGATCAGGATGGCTGCCCCACTCAGCTGCTCAGCACCATGTACTGCCAGGACCTTACCATCCCTACGGCAGAGCTCTAATCCTTTCAGTGCAAAGGCAGCCAGGTTATCACAAACTGACTTAAATCAGCAGTTCCCACTCAGCTCTCAGATTTCACACTAATATGCATGAAGGACTTTCACACATTCATGTCCACTCTCTGCTGGCATGGGGCAATGGTGTCCAACAAGATGTCAGGAGTGAGCAGGCAGCAGAGCCAGCAGCGCCAGTGGCAATTCACACTGCGGACAGACCCGCTGCAGCTTCCTCTCTGCTCCTCTGCTGCTCTGGGATAGGCTTGATCTTGCTGAACCAGTTCAATCAGTAATATGTGAAAAAGCCATACTCCTCCCCTGAGCCATATTTTTAAAAATGTATTTTCTGACTGGTTTTCTACTGGTTTAGAGATATGGATCACCAGCACTCAAGCATTCACTGCAAGACAATACATTGCTGCAAGCACATGCAATGGCCAAGCTTTGCCCTATATAAACACTTTATGTAAGTCACTGAAATAAATTATGCTGCAAATTATGAGTAAATTATGCTGCAAAGAGGTAAAAATTCTCCTCTATTTGTTCAGGACAATCAATTCCTTTTTTTTCACTGTCAATCCATATTAGACTGGTAACTTGCTGCCTGCAGAATGCTCTCTGAACAGTTCAAGCAGACGTGGCTCCTATTGTGCTCCTGGGCTACAGTTTATTATCTTGTTTTTTTTTCTACTTAATGCAATTATTTTTTTAAGAGGACAGAACAGAGTGAATGAGGATAAAGCAGAGAAATAAACAGGAGCCAAAATCTCTCCCTGTCTACAACAAAAACACGTCACTAGCAACCACAAAGGATATTAAAATCAACAGATAAAGGTCAGATAAAGCACAAGATAAGGTAGTGCGTACATTTATATCTCAAAGATGCTATTACAAGGTTAATCAGTTATGCTGGCAAGATTTAGGTTTGAGCTATTTGGTGCCTAAGAAATATAATCAAAATAATTTATTTTTACTTTATAAACAAAATGTAAATCAGCTATGAAATTACTCCTTCACAGAACAAAATTTATATAATGCAATAAAATCTAAGTTTAGAGTCACAGCTCCCTAGGGTTTTTGAAACTAGTACAGCTATACATGATACAGCTGCTCCAATGTAAAGTAGAACTACAAGTTTCTAACACAGGTAAGCCTTGTGCCAGCTGATGGCAAATAGAAGAGTGCTCAGTACACTACATTTTTGTCCTCATTTAGTTACATGGTCTTCCCTTGGCTGTTTTCAGGAATGCTATTGAATGCAGCAAACTAGAGGTTTCTTTACATTTTCATCTGACAAAAATCAGAAGTTCAGAATTTGCATTATGACTGATTCTGCAATTTTTCTAAATTTTTGATCCTACTATATTTGTATGACTGAAACTAAGAATAAAATATCAATTGCCTGTTTCACCTAGGGGATGGCTCCAGATTTTCTATGACTCTTCAACACAAGGGTGGCTGATTCTTGACCTGAGGAGAAATTATTTAGGCTCAAGTCATTACAACACAACAAAGAAGAAAAGCAATTGACAATATTTGTTCAGAAATCTTTGCAATTGCAGCTTTCACAGCAGTAATTCTTGAGAAAAATCTGCAGGCACAAATCAGAACACATTGCTTTTCCCATGGCCTGCCTGTGCTCTTGGCAGTGTTCTCTCTTGAGCCTGCTCAACATAACGAGGAGGCAGTCTGATAGACAGGGTTAAGTCTAATTATTCAGCCAGATACATCAAAGGGAAAGTTACCATGAGTATAAAGTAAGCCATATTTCAGTATTTAAGAGCCCAATATACAGCTTAAGGAGAACTTGAACTCCACCTTTATCAAACTATTACCTCTGCTATGTATTATTCACACAGCAAGAGTCTTAATTGCCCAGACACTCTGCCAACTCTTTTCTCTCTGCTGAAACCAACCACACAAATCTAAAACACCTATTTTCAACAGAAGTGTACTGAAACACACACTAGAGATATTAGTTGTCAAGTGTTAAGCAGAAAGTTCCACATTTCTTGCATTACAGATTTATACAGCTCCATGAGCCTGTCAGTATCAGTGAGTCTTGGCGACAGCAATCCCTCCTTTCCCAGCCTTCCAGAGAAACACCTTTGTTCATTGCTTTGTCAACTGTTTGTAGGCATATCTGGGTGTATTGGCCTCTGACAGACAAAGGAAGTGCATAAGGAAATCAAGGTAAAGCTAAACTGAAAGAAAGGCTTTCCTATTTATTACTGGAAACACTTATATGTTCCAACACTCTCACTTAACTCACTGGAATTAAATATCCTGCAGTGCCACCCTGGAACTGTGTTTCCCAAGTGCAACAATCTTGTAATGCAATCATTCACTTTACAACAATATTTTGAAAACCTAATGTCTAATTTAACTCTGAAAACTTGTATCTCATGCTAGTAAATGGTTTCTTTTTTTGCTTCACTATTGCTGATATGCGACAGAAAATCTGGAAATAAGAAATTGTTTTAAGCCAGTCCTGCAGATTTTAAGACGGCAATCATGCTTAGTGCAAGTTCAAAACAGAAAGGAGAAAATCAGTGAATTCTCTGAACCTCTTTGCTAAACAGATTTTCTGAACTAACTAAACCTTTTTCAGGGCACTTAGGTTTAGAACATAATGGACCTAGTGGCACAACTGGAAACCCAGTAAATGTAGTGCTGTGTCTAAGAGTGCAGGATGTCTCCTCTACTGAGCAACACATGCTAAATTAAAATTGTCACTGCATCACCATCTAAAGAGGCAGGTGGTAAGCTACCTGAAAATAATGTCTAGTTCCTTAACAATACCTTTTCCTTGAAGATTTTAGAGTAATGCATGAAACTTAAAAAGCTCACACAGCAGTACCTATTAACAGGCATCCTGCCTTAATTAAAGTGTTTTTTCCTTTACATCACGAAATGAAAATAGAAGGTAAAGAGGATGGTAGTTTGTCTAAAAGAACATAGAAGAACCTTTAGGTTCACAATACTGTCAACCCATGGTTTTCCCCCAACCCTCACTCAGGCTGACAAGTCTGTGGGTTGTGCTGCAGACCAGGTCAAGGACTCATCCAACTTGGAAAAATAGAAACAAAAACCTCTCCCCTAAAAAAAAAGAAAAACAAAACCAAAAAATGCAGCAGCTTATAGGTGGAGCACTCCTCTTGGTCAGATCCAGGTCTCAGCAGAGCCCAGTCACTGTTAGGCTGGCAGAAACAAGGTGTGCCAGGGTCAAGTGGAACAGTTGGAGGAGGCCAGAATAGCTGAGGCAAGGATGTACCACAGATCTTGGCCTGAGGTGTCAGAGTGCTTGGTTCCCAGGGAAATCCTCTAATGCATCATCCTCTACTTCTTACCCTAAAACTCCCTACATTAAAGGATACATGCAGAAGGCAACTTCCAAAGGAAACATGCTCTTCAAGGCTTGTGCTAATTGTAACTTGCTCCTTTGCAGTTGCAATAGACAGCCAGGAATTGCCTCTGTATGCAAAAGCTGCTCCCATTGCTTTTCTAATGTAATGTAGTTCCTGTCAAAACTGAAGCACAAACAGTCCCAATAACCCAAGCCAGCAAGAGGCAAAGTAAGATAGCACAAGCAGTAACATTGCAATCTAAATGCTTTCCTCCAACTGTTCTGCATAATCTCATGTCAGCGTATGTCATTCACAATTCATACAGAGTTAATTTCAGGTCTTTTACAGCAAGAATTTACACTCTCTGTTCTTTAAAGTAGTGCTCATTACAAGGAAGCTCATTATTACACCCAAAGCAGTAAGCAGAATTTGCAACTCCTTTCAACTGCCTTGTGACCAACAAAGAAGCTGTAGCTATTTACTCTGGGGGGTAGGGGAAAACATGAGTGATCATGGCAAAAGTTCAATGACTTCTTAGCAGTCCATGTTGAGTCTTTGGTTTAAAAAAAAAAAAAAAAAAAAGAGACAACAGAAACCTTTGCAGCTGAATTGGCATAATTTCTTGCAGCAGTGTTTTGACACCAGCCTGACAGAGACATGTAAGCAAAGTCCTGCTGCTTGCTGTTTGCACAGACAGCTTCTTGCAGGTAGCCAGCTCAGAACTAGCCAGTTACAGACCTGTGAGATATAATACAAATAAACAGTCCTGATCATAATATGCAGAATAGGCAACAAAGCCAAAGAAAGAAGAAAAATAACACATGCCAAAACATGCAAGAATAAAGAAGGTGAAACATTCTACTGCTAATGTTTTAAGAAAGTGTAAGAGAATGGTCCTATCTGGAGAATGGCTTCTCATACTCTTTTTCACAAGAGGCAACAAAAACATCTTACAAGAAATCTAGAGATGAAGATGCTAAGTTTCAAATAGTAGAAGATTATAAACTTGAAACTGACAAGACTTGCACAAGTGAGTTCTGCTCTTCACTGAGACTCTCTTAAAGTGCCTACAGGACAGACTGATCACAGTATGTCCTCTCAATGTCCAACTGAATCACACTTACTCTTCTGTTTTAGAATTTTTTTAAAAGTTAGTGAAACCAAAAAACCCCAAATGCAAGGAGGCCAACAGCCTACAGGCAGGAGTTATTTTTTCTTTCTTTTTTTTAATAAGGAGTTACTTTTTCTTTCTTTTATGAGGGTTCTTCGCTCAGAATCACCACTAGTACAGCTCTGCTAATGGTTGAGATAAAAGAAAAATGAGTGCTAGGGCCTTTAGACATTATTTTTTGAATAAAAGATGAATCCTCTTCTTACTATAACCCTTAACACTGCTAACCTAAAGAGCAGAGAACTACAAATTAATGGCAAATCCTAAACTGCCCAAGCAGAAACAAAACCTCCTTTCACTATAGAAATTCAGAAATGGTTAGATATCATGTGGACTGACAAGGTGTATTATCTGGATCACAGGGAGATCAAAGTACCTGAAACTCTCCATATCAACTAAAACCTGAGCTTTGTGCGTGATAAGTCCTCATCTTTGGCATACACTTCTTTGAGTCAGCAAATTGCCTTCATTTGATTTTCAAAAAACCTCTCAGGGTTTATCTGCTGAAGAATCCCCTTTTTATTTAAGACAAGGAATTAAGAAGTAATTACATTATGTTTACACATTTATAAATGATGGGTTGCCTTTTGTCAAGGGTTCTGGATCCCTTAATCCTTCCTTAATCTAATCAAACAAATTGGTAATAAATAAAGCACAAAGGGATGTGGCAGCCCAAGGGAGAAATTGCAAGGAAAACAAAGGAAGCTTCAGACTGCTCCTCAAACCAGTGATCAAGCGCAGGCAAAAGAAAACCTACCACTCAATTCCAGTGGAAACAAGGAACTAATGGGTATCCTTCTAAGTTTCATGCAAAGGTATAACACAGTAAGTCATAACAACACAATGCATCAAGCTCCAGTATCAAGCAGTGAGACAACTACAAATTATCTGGACTAAAAAATGCCTTATTTAAAAAAATTGTTAAAGGTCTGAGAGCTTATAGCTATCAGTGGAATCTAATTTACTCATCAAGTAGCATTTGGTGTCCCTTTGAAGCCAAGTGTTCAGCAAGTGCTGAAAAAACTAAAAAAAAAAATAAAAAATTCATCCCTCAGTAGTGTGAGGAAAAAAAAAAGTACAGTGAAATCATTCAAGTAGCTTCACATGGCAAATGTTTGGGCTATTGACATTTTATTGCACAAACCCTTCCATCAGCTTCCTAGCAGAAGGACTTACTGAATGAAATGATGCTTTAAGCCCTGGAGAAAATATACAAGGACAGATTTTTTTCAAGTTACCTTCGAGGCGAAGGATCAAACCACAGCATTGGATCAACCTCACAAGCAACACAGCAAGACCCTATCACAGAGTTCAAGTTTTTAAGGGAGAGTAGGAAGGTGTTATGTCACAAGAAGGATTTCTGTCCTGGAAACAAAGAGTCTGGTTTCCCAAAACCATCAGCCAGAAGCATCAATACTGGGCAAACCCCCACCTCTTTCTGAGCAAGCAGCCTTGACACTGCTAAGGTTGGCACATATTAGCTCCTATTAGGATTCCTACAGCTGGTCAGGTTTTCAGTTTCTTTTTTTCCCCTTCAGCAGAAAGCTTATTTGCCTGGGCCAAAATGAGTTTTGACAAGTGCTGCTTCTGAGTGTTTCTATTTGAAACTGAGCTGAGCGTATACTTCACATTTTAGTTTTTTCAGACATAACTCCCAGAGAGCAGACCAAGCTAAAACACAACACCTTGTAAATCAGAAAGGTTTACCTTTACTTGGAATTGAGTCAACTACAATGGTTTAAAGCGATTTCTTCATTTTACTGTCATTCAGCCACCAGATTTGAACTTCTTTATTTAAAGCAAAAATACTAAAGAAGGAGCAACTTTCACAGTAACAGTGAAAAACCCAGTAAGAGTAAAAACTGCCAGGCATGTGCTTGGATGGTAGCAGGCAACAGGAACTTTAATCATCTAACTGATAAGTATTTGCCTTAAACATTTCCATGAAAAATGAATATAAACATGGTCTCAATGTTATAATCCTTGATCACGCAAGATTCCCAGAAATGTGATGATGTTTTGCTTTAATGGTAACCATAAAACAAACAAAAATTCCAAGATTCTGTGATCTGCCTATGCAGACTCTTTTAAAACTGTATTTTACTGTTTTGCAATTAAACCTTTCCCTCTAAATCTTGATCTTTGCAATGTGCTTTTTTTTCTACTTTAACTCAGATACAGTTTCCCAAACACAAGATAAAAATTCAGCTTTCCAACAACCAGAAACAAAATCCGTCTTTTGTAATACAACCTCCTAAAGCACATATTTAAATGCATATGGCCACAAAGCAACCCCAAGGAAGATTGACTTCTTCCTTCTTTCCTTAGTAGTTACAAAGTAGAGAAATGTATAACTTCTTCATTAATTGTAACACTTCACAAGAAAAGCAGGGTTTTTTGGTGTGAAAAAGGAACACATTTCTAAATTAAGAAACATTAAATGGTGAAAATCATTTACAGTCTTCACTTTGCCTAGACTCTAGTAACTAGAGTGCTGAGTCATAAATTAAACTGGTGCTCTGACCTTTAAGGAACAACTGAGATCATAATAAACACGTCTCGTATTTTCAGCTGAGTCCAAGTAGACAGAAAGCTCACAGCTCCTCAAAAAGCCTGCAGAGATGCAGTTTCTTAAAGCACACATAAAATTGATTAGTGTTCACAGTAACTAAAAACACATTAGAGAACAAACATACTAGAGAAAAGAGGTGTTACGGAACAGAGAAGAGGATGGACTCAATTGACTTTGAACTTGCACTCCTTCTCCTCTCATATATACTCTAATACTAAAAATCAACCATGCAATGTGAATAATCACCAAAACCATACAAAGCAACCTGTGAATAGAGTGGACTAGACAGTACAATAGCTATGTGCTGCCATGCAAGGCATGGAATTTAATTTTTGTTTGGGAAACTATGGAGATTTCTTACCTAGAAACAGTCACTTTAGCGATACATGTCCCATGAAGGTATTCTTGGGACATAAAAATTTATGAGGACAGAAGAGTTAGACACACCTTGCTTCACCAAACTTGTAAATGGAAACTTCCTCCCATTGTGTGTCATACTGCTCATTTTCTCCTCTCAGCTACATCTTCCCTCAGCCCAAACAAAACTAAACTTTTTCTCCAGAAGTCCCTCAAACCGACTATAGACCTTCTAGAGTAGGAGTGCTATACTGAGGGCCAATATATCTGTGTTCAAACAAAATATCTGTGAACAAACCTGTGTTCATGCATGCCTTTCAACATCTTATCTGTCTACAGGAACTTGCACTTCATCTTTACCAGTTCAGTAACCAACACTGTATTTCACTATACACACATAGTTACATCTGTGTAAGTAGGCAATTTATTCTTAATCATGGTGTACTACAAGCTACAGTCTTCATAAGTATGAGTCACCTATGCTGCTGAACATATTTTGTAACAAGGAGGCCTTCTTTCTTGGCTTGGCTGATGTTCAGAGGTTAACACTTCACCTGTGTGTCACTAAGCTGTAACATGTTACAGGCATTTTCAGTCAAATGTATGTAGATAAATTCAGAAAACAAGATACAAACACTATCTTGAAGCCCTCTCTGCATCCATAATTTTTTTTTTTCTCAGATAAAGTCAGAAGGCTACATGATTCAGCTAAATATATCTATGTGGTGGTTAACCCTAAAAAGGGGAGGGGGGGCCCAGACTTGCTCCCTGCTCGTCTGTGAGCTGGTTCAGTTTGCTAAGCCAGGGAATTAATAATACAGAGCTGGTGAACGGAAACTGCTCCCAAAAGGGTGTGATGTGTGCTGGAGATGGGTAAAGATACACACCCCGCCCTCCAGGCAGCAGCCAGGGCTTTTGCTCAGGAATGGAGCTAAACAGCATCATAAAATAATTCAGTTTCAATTGGGAAAAAAAAAAAAAAAGGTGTCCAAGCAGATGTCACAGCATAAGATGAACATCAGTATAGATCATTTTAGGTGTTCTCATTGGTCTTTCCACCTCACTAAGTCATCAGCTAGACTGTAGACTCACAGGAACACAGATCATTAAGACAGGAATGATAAGTATCAAACACTTCAGGCATTAATAGGAATAACAAGAAACAAAACAACAGACATCAATAAACACTGAATATTGCCACAGCTCTCTGTTTGACTAAATGCAAAACATATTATTTACATTTGTAATTGAGTTATGAAGCACTTTCACTCTTGCTTCTGAATACAAAATTGCAGCCTTCCAAATCTGCAGTTTGAAATGTGTCTCAGTGGCTGTAGCAAGCTCACCAAAAAAGTTCACTATTGTATCACGTGTTGAATCATGTGCCAGCCCTGGCGTGGTATGTAAATGAACTCATTGACCTCTCCGGGTTTTCCCCTTTCTTTTCCCTGATCTTTAATGAGGATATCGAGCTCAGAGGGAGCAGCACGCAGGAGACTGCGCTGTACTTTCACAATGGAAAAAAGCCAAAATACAGGCACAATGCCTGGATTCAGCAGTTTCAGGCAAACGTAGCAGAACTGCATACATCCTCCTCCGGGAAGAACGCTTTCCATGAACTACTTTAACAGGAAATCTAGCTAAAAACCAAGGATGGGCTATCCCCTCATTCACTTTTCACACCTGGCTATTGAAGCTATTCCCCCACAAGAAAGGTTTTCCTGTTAGAGAAGCTTCCAAAATTGCTTAAGAGCAATTTGCTTTGGTTTGTTATGATGATTTAATTCTGTAATAATCTGAATATTACGTCGTACTTATTGGTCTTCAATATTGGGCTTTTTACGATGAAGATTTTGGTAAAAAAAAACCTGTACATACTCAGAAAAACATGGCATTAGTCAGTAAAACATACTAAAGACATACTAAAATGTCTCAAAGTTCACAGTGTATTCATTTTCTGCCTGAAAATGGATCCAAATGACACCAACTGTACATGCTTAATTGCAATTTTCTTTATGTTCCACCTACCCTTTCCTTAGTTAGTCTCTCCTTGGCTGTTTACAACACAGACAAATTACTTGGTACAATCTGAAGTTCTCCTCTTTCCTCTCAAATCCAAAACAGATTTCCCTGACTAGTTGGCAGAAAATAAATTTAGATGTGTTCTAGGTTCTCACATTCCATATGAACAAATACATCCTTAGGACAAGACTGCACATGCCTCTAGAGAGGAGAAGCACAAGACTCAGAACTCAAGAAGGAGCAGCCAGAAGCATCTTTAAGTCTCTCTCAGTGTGTGGCTGCTCTTGGGAACTACAGCAACCTCTGACTTTCAAAGGCCTTAAGAAAAGCAGACTTTGACTCTCCCCAGTTGCCCCTTTTTCTGGCCTTCCCTCAAGCCCAGGCCAGTGTTTAATTAGCATTAATTTTATTGACCAATATTCCAGTAAAACCTAGAATCACTGTTATTTTCATTTTTTTAATATGCCAGATCAAGACTCACAACAGATATTTTGCTGAAGATTTTATGGGAAGCCTGTGGCATATGCTAAATGAAATCAGGAACGTAAAGAATATTTTGAAAACAAAGTCTGCTTTTCCTCATCTAGCAGCTTTTGATTATGGTCCTGCCTTACACTACAAGACATCTGAGCATGTGTCAAGAGTTGGCAGAGAAAGGGATGAGATTCTGACCACTTGACTGGCATACAGCCAGCTCTTTGACATGGTCTACTGTGACAGAGTGGTAGAATATGAGGTCACAGCATATGATCCTCCTCTGTCCCTGGACAAACTGTGAAACCAGTAGAGCTTTGGCAGAGTTGAGGTTTCATGCACTGTCATAAATATAGGTTTGCCTAAAGAAACATTCTGGCTCCGTGCTGTCACAGTTAGGTATCCAGGCTAGCTGCCATCTTCTTTCTTGACCCCAAAATCAGATTAACAATACCTTAAATACTTTCAAAAATATTTGCTAGAACATGGAATTGTCCATTTGCAACAGTATATTGTTGAGAAATGCGAGGCTATTGCCTAAAATCTTTGTTCCAGGCCACTAACTCTTTCTTATCCATTCAGAAAACAAAACAAAATACTCATGTTTAAGACCAAAGGGACATTCTTTCCTATAGAAACTAGTAGTTCTTGGCTGGCAAAGAATAAACTTGCATTTTCTTGCATTTCTCAAAACAGGGAGAGGGGAAAGAGGAAATGGAAGGGAGAGGATTAATCAAGATAATATTTGCTGATGTTTATATTCTGAAACAAAGGGGAATAATAATCCGAGAAGATATATTACATGACAAAGATGGGAAGTAACTTACTACATCACAGAATTATTGGAGCCACATCCCAGCCCTAAGAGGCATGGATACAAACAGATTATTTCAAATGAGGTTACTAGTGTTTCACTGTTAGGGAAATAGAGGAAGCAAAGAAGGAAGTAAAAACTGAAATCATTGTTTGTTTTAAAGATACTATATTTTGACAAGTCTGAGGAAAGGCTGTCAAAAGAGGAAAGTTGTATATCCTGACACTAGTGGACTCTATGAATAACTTACAGACAAGATGATTCTGATCATGTTTGTTTTTATATGAGGCAAAAACTCATTTGCTACTCATACTGCCCTAGTTTGAAGTTGCTTCTATAAAAACAAATATGACACAATGAAAAACTGCTAAGATTCAGTGAGCTACAGAATGTCCTTCCTGCTCACCCTGGCTCACTTTTCACTTCCAAACGTAAAAGGAATGTCACGCATTTGTAAACTATGTCTGGGAGCAAAGCCTCAAGTATCATGAATAAAAANATCATATGAAGGAAGAACATTAATTACTGCATTTGACATCTTTCTTGGGAACTGCACCCCTCCTCACTGAGCAGAACAAAGTCTCTGGCACACCAGAGGTTGCCAAGACTTTCTGCTTCTCTGTCCTCAATGCAATGCATATTCTCTATGGAAGGAGGAAAACAAGAAAGGGAAACATTTATAAAGCAACCCTCTTGTCTATATGTTACACCAACTGATTTCTCAGCTCAGTTTTTAATATGGAATCTTACAGCAGCCATGTTTCTGGGCAATTATATACTGAAATAAATATTGACGAGTCAGTTTTTCACTTGTATACAATAAATATTTGTTAAAAATCTGCTACTTGCAGGTTGGCCATTTGCAGCATCTGTTCAAAAGAGCAAGCTGTAAACAATGTGCTGAAAGGCACCTGATAGGGTCTTACTGACCTGTTGCTCTGCTCTGCTTATATTTCCTGGCTCTCACCTGGCTGTGTAAGGGAACAAGGTAAAAGTCCACATGAACCTTATCATTCCTCCTGGAAACAAACCTCGAGCTATACTCTGGGAAATCAGAGTATAGCTGCAATTGCTGCATTGTGGGCACTCCCTTCTATCCAGGGGATAACTCTATTCTACCACTTCACCAAAATAAAGCCTGAAAGAACCACGAATTATCGATTTAGGGCAATGGGGTAAAGGACCACCATCTCACATTCCATAGCTCACATTCCATAGCTCACACATACAAGTATTTTCTAGGTGTCCATGTCATGGTAAACTCTGAACTTGTTCCTCTGTATAAAGTTACAGTGCTTAAGACTGGTTTTCCTACTTATCATTCCAAGTATCTGTTTGCTGTACCATCAGGTAATATGGTATGGCAAAAGCTGTCAGATCTTTCCAGCGTAGCCAAGGGAATGAAAACAAACCTCTTCAAATTAATACATACCAGCTACAAGGGAACAATGTCAGTATTTTAGCACAGCTTCAAGGACTCAACAAGAGAAAGGATGCACTTAGACAAGGTCTAGAACTTTGACAGGTGTAACAATGGCTACATAGTCACCATTACCAGACAGAGCAACACCCAAATATTTAGAAGCTGAACATCCACCTTTTTTATTCCTTTCTTTCCCTAGTGTTTAAAAAGCAGCTTATTGTCTGGGTTTTTCTGTTTACAACTGTGCATCTGTGTATGTGTATGACAATAGGAATTCTCAGAGCAAGCCAAACTGAGAAAGATGGATTGGTCTGATGTCTGGTCATTCATGGGTGTGTCCCCACCAGCCCTGTGGTTCAGATCAGTGGTGTGTTTCTGTGGCAAATCTCTCCATCTTTCCTGAGCTTTGGTTTGGATTGTGGAGCAGCCCTATGTGCTCACATGATGGATTCTTTTCACATGAAACTAAACCTGAAGATGTGCTCCAACTGCTAAAAGGCATTTGGGCCACATGACCAGCTTACAGCCTGTCTGGAATAAAGACCCACAATGCCTACAGCAGGACCAGATCTCCCACACCAGCTTCTAGTCCACAAAGCTGCTCCTACCACAGTATCTGCTAGTACAGACATGTCTGTGTCAAAAAATATGTCCCTGTTCCTTGGAAAGTTTGTCTTCTACATACACAATCTTACCTGTATTCTTTGATAACTTCATTTCAGACAGACATATTGCTGTGGAAGGCCATGAGAGCAGAAAGATAGACAAACTTTCTTAACTCTACCACAGCACAGATGTTTTGAAAATGTGATTCCCCAGACTGGAGAATCAGTGGCATAAGAAGGAAATCACCAAGCGATGCTGTTAACAGTACACAGCAGTGGCAGGCACAGGGATGATCAGATTTTGGGATGCACTGAGGCTCCACACCCCACAATACTCTTGATGTGAACATATGTAAACAAGTTAATAACTAAGCCCTTGGCCTACAACCTGAAATGTTGGCACAGGTCTTCTTGGCAGCTGCATATATACTCATTTTTTGATTACTGGGGATGTATCACATACAGCAGATGCCACATTTGAATCACTGCTGCTTTGCAAGAGGAAAACCTTGATTTAGTTTAAGTTTTAACTGATAGTTTGTGACACAGCTTCTAATTTAGATTACACCATGGAATCATTATCAAAAGCAAATACCGGAAAAAGATTAAAACTCAAAGACAAGATGTAAAAACCAGGAGAACTGGAAAAGGTGACTGAAGAGGCTTTGTAGCAGTTGAGATGAGGCTGAGAGACCTGCAGACCCTCATAAAGTAATGGTAAGCTATTTTGCCTTAACCATCTCTTCCCTCTTTCTATCCTCAGGATTAATCTCCCTGGATTATTTACTGGTTCAAACAAAATGTGACTTATTTCTATCCACTGCTTCAAACTGTTTATAAATATCAGTCTACATTCTTGAAATTTATCATTTACATATTCAGACATGTCTACTGTGTGTATTCTTTAAAATTTCTCACAAAGGGTTCCTCTAACCTTTACCAAAACAATTGGATTGACTTAATTGCACTACTTAGGATACTCAAATTTTGACTACAAACTTTTAGGAAGTCTTATTTTTTACCCCTGGAATCACATATTTTTATAGAAATCAGTGTGTGACCCACCCTACCCAGCAAATGGCAAAGTACTACAGAGTGCATTTCTTGAACTGAATTGTTCAGAACACCAATAGAGACTAATGGACAAACAGTGCAAAAGTCAATTAATGCTAATGCAACCACGTAAATGATGATAAAGCAGCTGACTACTCAAGATTTACCATTCATATGTCTTTTTTTCTCTTTTTGGGCACTCACTATGATCTAGAAAAGGAAATACATTGTCGTGGTGACCCTAAGTGAAGTTATAAGAAGGGTGTAAGAGAAATTCTGCAAGATCAAAAGTAAAAACTATTTAACTATTAGTAACTACAGTAAAAACTATTTAGTGACACAGTAACAAAAAGCAGTATGGCAACTGAAACATAGACATGAATTGTTCATATTTCACGCAGCTACCAAGATTGTAGTGCAACTAGCAGCAAATAGTGGAGAGATCAGAAAGCTATGCAAGAACAGGGTGCATTAGGAGACACAGATCTGTGAGAAAGCACGAGCCTACACTGCCACAAGCAGAAAGCTCTTTGCAGGACATGTCTGTATTAGAGACAGGAACCAGACTGTGTAGCATAATATTACTAGAAAGGACTAGGACAGATTAAATTACAAAAAGCTGACCGTAAAATGAGATGTTCTCACTACACTGATACATGTCGTACCAATATGTTCCCTGGAAAGCTGGAAAACATTCATGCATAACTAATTTTTTTTTTTTAAGTTTGGGGACAGAATCTTCACAAAAAGGTACGTTCTGTGCCTCATCCAAACTAGAATAGGGTCAAGCAGCTGAGGATTGTAGAACGGGTTATCTGAAGTCAGGCAATCCAGTTGAGGCATGTCCACCCAGGTCAGATGACACATCAATCTAAAAGGGGGCACATGCAAGGCTGTTAGTTCATGGCTCTTGTCCTGAATTTACTGACAGGTGGCTAGAAATAATGTATGACCTATATTATTTTCCCAGTATAGTGGCAGGTGCCAGGACACAACTCTCTTAAAAGAGATTATGCAGCTGCTATAAAATCTTGGAAAGAACTGGCAGATTTGGGTAGGAAAAGAAACTTTCTCTTAGAGGTGGGTAGCTGGCACTAGTGCGATTAGAGTGATTAGTAAAAGTATATTTGATTGCAAACTATTGGGATAGATGTGCAGCCTACAATTCTTTCTGTCCACAAAAATCACCAACACTACTCACATGCACACACTGTATTTACTTTAAAATGACTAAGACTGGGACTTTTGCATAGTGATGAACTAATAAATGAGCACATCATGGAAACAACTTTGTCCAATGTTCCTGTACTTCCTGCATAGAACTATCCTTTTCCTTTTTGCTGTTATCAGATGAGTAACCTGCTGGACAGGTAAATATCACTCAGTCCCTAGGCAAAAACTAAGGGTTGCAGTTAAACACTGTCCACCAGCAACTTCAGGGAAGCTGTGCACCAGTTATTCTCACACCAGACACTACAGGTTGCTCTAAGAGGTGTGGGTTTGTTGGGCTTTTTCTTCTTATTTGCAAAATGTGTTGTTTTATGCTACAGGTTCAAAAATTATTAGCACTGTAGTTAAAAACAGTCTGCAGATAATTTGTAGAATCACAGTTCTCCATTAAGATGAAAAAAAAAAGGGCAGCAAACAGCTCTATAGACAGAGGTACAGAGTTGTGAATGAAGAACAGCTGACAGCAAATTTTAGAAATTAGAAGCAAAAGAGTTTATACAGATTTGTATTTAATTTATCATATTCTCTGGGACAGTGCATACATTGGAGATCATCCCAAAATACTACTATTTGTTCAACAGAAAAACAATACACATCCCCAAGCATATGTTAAAAAGTGTACTGAGTGGGGGAGGGGCTGGGAGTGGAGGAGGGAGAAGAGAAGAATTTTGCTCTTATAATCTAATCACCAAAATTGTATTTTGAGTGGTGGTACAGCCTCCTCCCTCAATCTTGTTCTTGGCAAAAGTCAGCAGAAAGCACTATAGGACATTTTCTGTTCAGAAAGAGAAAAAAAAAATGAAAAGGCACAGCACTACTTGTGAAGTGATTGCTAAAAACAAGGGAGGATGAAACATAAGCACCAAGCTTTTACAATGATCTTGTAATAGCAGCAAATATCTGGCTACATTTCAGCTCCAGCAATTGGAACTGCTGTCCCACCTCGGCAGAAGTGAAAAATACATGCAAGTAAGTGCCAACTGAGTTTCAGTCTCAAATACTTCAGTATTTCCTACCCTGAAGGACATTTTGAACTGCAGTGGTGGTAAAAGTCTTCCTGCATGAAATCCTTAAGGCTCCTTTACAACAACCCATTTACTAGGGAAACAGAGAAGTGTCTGTATTTTAGAAAAACAACCTGTTTTCCAAGTTCTAAAAATAGAAAAGTAAAAAAAAAAATTAAAAGTGTCTGTCATTTTGAAACCACTCACAAGCATTTCATCCTAAGCAACACAGCCTCCCCCCTTGCTAAAAATAAAACAGTACATTACAGCAACATTTTTTGCTGGCTTCAGCCAAGGATTTGAAAACCTCCCCTCAGCCCAGACAGGCCGTAAGCTATGAGTCAGCACTTCTCAGCATTTCTGGAAATTCCTCAGCAGAGCATCCACCCTGCAGCAGGAAGCTGCTGTTCACTTCAGTCGGTACCAGGAAATGGATGCGTGCTCATGGGCCTCACCTGACCCGGGCACAGAGCCCAAGGAAACTTCCCCAAAACTACCAAACGTTCCCCATCCCATCAGCTTCCTGCAACACCACCAAACACACTGCCTGTGAACAACCGTGGTAACTCCACCCAAATACAACTTCGTGCAGTGTCAACGAACAGGAAAATATAGGATGAATTAAGGAAAAAAAACCCATCATGCTGGACAAGGGCAAGTCTCTCTTTAGGACTAATTTTATTGGTATGGCCTCTCCCAGCCTTAATCCAGAGGCAGCTCAGCTTCACCAGCCCTTGACAGGATCTGTGCCCTGCCCGAGGTAGTTGGAATTCATACAAAACAGCCATGCCCCACCACATAAAGAGCAGGTGCTTGCAGAGAAAATTATTCTTTCCCCTTTCAAGTGGATAAAGAAGGCACAGGTTCAGGGCATTGCCACACTTGGGAATTGAAGGGACACATGGCACAGATCTGTCTCTCCCTCCAATAGTCCTTGCTTCACACAGAAAATCTTATGATCTGCATACAACAGAGCACAAGGATGGGAGGAGGATCTGTGCCTGTATTTGGATACCCCAAATCTGCTTGTGCCTGTACAGGCTATGGTGTTGTCAGGTATCTCATCCCCACTGAGACACAAACCAGAAGTCCCCATGGAAGCTCTTGGTGCTCGGTACTCCCAAATGTGCAGCACTGCCAAGGCAGAGACACCGCTCTTGAAATGGAGATACAACATACACTTGGGTCCATCTAAGGATATAAGGCAGCTATTTCACAAGCACTGCCTGTGGTGAATGCAATTCCTCCTTTACTCACCCTGGACTGAGTATCTACTCTTGTTTTGCTTTAAACACGGGCTTTGACAGGGACTTTAAAGAGGGAGAGTTAAGGGAATAGGAAGTACTTTGTGAACAGCAATAATTGCATGTTCTGACCTCTCCAGCTTACATCATACGCGTTATCCAACAACCACAAATCAAGGAAACAAAATTTTGAGACAATAATTTTCAGCACAACATATATGTTAAAACTAACAGAACAAAACAAAGGTTGGCATTTCCCTGCTTGTTTCTTGCTTTCATATATGTGGCTATACTCCCATAAAAATGCTGTCTTTTTTTTTAAATGGATGTTTGTATAAAGGAAGCTGCCTAAAGTTGGGTACAAAAAAAAAATGTTTTTCTCAACTGTTTTTTAATACGGAGCAATGAGATTAAAGCGAGGCAGACAGCCAAATACCTCAGCCATCACAGTCATTAATAAACGCATTTAACATTCGTGCAGCTTTCGAATGCAGAACATCTGGTTCCAATTCCCAATCTGGCTTTTAATAAAAGTGCCTCCCCCACAATACTTTTATTATAAAGTGTTCTTTTCCTCTGCGCGCTCTCAATGCCGCCTCCCCCCGCCCTTTTTTTTTTTTTTTT